>CAVNYN010197862.1:13628-28844 GCA_963692815.1 Nyctanthes arbor-tristis
CATTTACAGACTCAACAATATTCTGAATACACATATTATAGACTCTATAAGCCCTGCTGTTCTCAGAATATCCAACAAAGACTCCTTCATCAGATTTGGCATCAAATTTTTCTAGGTGATCTTTATCATTCAAGATATAGCATTTGCCTTTCCATATTTCATATGGAGTCTGATTTGTTCCAGATCTAAGTGTCACTCTGTTAGTGATGTAACATGCAGTATTCATAGCTTCAGCCTATAACTTTGTAGGTAATTTCTTACTATTAAGCATAACCCTAGTCATTTTCTGTAAGTTCTTATTTTTTCTTTCGACTACACCATTTTGTTCAGGGGTCTTAGGTACAAAAATCTCATACATGACACCATATTTTTCACAAAAATCAGAGAAGTTACAATTATCAAATTTTCTGCCATGATCACTTCTAATTTTTTTCAATGTAACACCTTCAACAGATTTTTCATTTGATAGCTTATGGAACAAAACATAAAATTTATCAAATGTGTCAGATATTTCTCTAATAAAATTAACTCATGTATATCTAGAAAAATTATCAACACAGACATAAATGTACTTCTTACCACGAATACTCTCAGTTTGGATAGGACCTATAAGATCTATGTGTATAAATTCAAGAACACTGGAGGTAGATAAATGCTGACCTGCTTTGTATGAATTCCTGATTTGCTTACCTTTCTGGCATGGTTCACATATGCTTTCAGAAATTATTTTCAATTATGGAATACCTCTTACAGCTCCACTCTTAGTCAATCTGAGTAGACTTTGATAGTTCATGTGACCCCATCTCTTGTGTCAAAGTTCTACAGGTTTAGTATTAGCAACTTTGCAAGTTAGCTTTGAATTCAAAATATAACATTTATCACTAGACCTAACACCTTTGAGTAAAGTTTGTCCAAGTAAGTTTGACTCAGAATCAAGATCAAAAACTTTACACTCAGTTTTAGAGAAGAGCACTCTGAGATTATCATCACACAATTGACCAACACTCAAAAGATTTGTTTTTAAACCAAAAACAAATAAAATATCTTTTAGAGTGGGTAAGCCTTCACTGCATATATCTCTAGATCTCTCAATGTGATCTTGTTGTCCATCTCCAAATGTAACTAAGCCTGTTTCACTTTTCTGCAAATTGGACAGCAGTTTCAAGTCACATGTCATGTGTCTAGAACATCCACTATCAAAACACCAAGTGTTAGGGATTAAAGTACTTAAAGAAAGTTTAACAACATAACACTTGTACTCATCATTTTTCACCCAAACTTGCTTTACCTTACATTTTCCTTCAGGTATTTTATCTTTTTGTGTGTTGATCAAATTTATGCATTTTTGACAGTTAAAAACATCATGATCAAATTCACCACAAAAGTTACAATTTACCTGTCTGACCTCACCATACACATTGGAGTTCTGAACTTGCCTGACGGTAGCAGTTGGTTTCTGGTATTCCACTGCTACTGTTTTTGTGGATTGTTCTTCTGGATAGTTGTGCTCAGAGAGGGTCCAGATACATCATGTTTAGGTCCAGAATTCTGTTTTTATCCTGCAGGTTTTTTTTGAAAGTTTTTTCCTGATTCTTTTACGAAAACTGTCTACTGGATAGCTTTTCTTTTTCCTTCATGTCCTAGTCCAGATGTATTCCCTAAAGGTCTTCTATACTTCAGGATTTCATTCAACCTTGCAGCTCCAATTATTAGTTATTTGATCCTTTCAATGGCATGCCCCAAGTTAGTTGTAAGCTGATTGATCTGCTCATCTTTTTGTTTAATAGATTTGTACAGATCTCTATTTTCATCATCAAAGAATTCCATCATGACTTGAAGCATGTCAGATTTATCTTGTTCTGCAACAAGTTAATTATGTAGTGCTGCACGGTTGGGATAGGATATCTCCCCACTTGTAGATGGTTTTGTAGTGTTAGCAGTAAGGCAGTTCATAGAACTGGGTTAAGGCTGGACATGTGCTATCAGAATAGTAATCTGTTCTTCTGATAAAGTCTCTGATCCTGAACCAGACACGTCCTCCTCGTCTTCACTCTAGGTAACTTTCATTGTCCTTTTGCCTTTCTTCCTCTTCTGGGTATTTGCACATTTTGCTGCAATATGCCCGTAGCCTTCACATTCATTGCATCTTATTCTGCTAGCTATTTGTGTCTTAGGAATGAAGTTGCCTCTGGATTTTCTGTAACTATTCTTTTTCTATTGATTTGGTTGATGTCCTCCATCTTGATTATGATTCTTCATCTGATAAGATCTTTAAGGCTTGTACTGATTTTGGAATCTCTTAACTTTTTGCTGTT
Organism: Nyctanthes arbor-tristis; assembly: GCA_963692815.1. NCBI lineage: Eukaryota > Viridiplantae > Streptophyta > Magnoliopsida > Lamiales > Oleaceae > Nyctanthes > Nyctanthes arbor-tristis. The sequence goes on from CAVNYN010197862.1 coordinate 15,944, forward strand.
TGATTTTCAAGAATTTCTTGAATTGTTCGGTGAAGAGTGTCAAGTTGTCTTCTTCGTCAGTTTCTTCCTCGGTTTCAGACTTCTTCTCCTTTTTCCTCTTAGATATGTTCAGCTCGTATGTTAACAAAGATCCCACAAGCTCTTCAACCTTTATCTCGTGCGTGTCCTTACTTTCTTCAATGGCAATGACCTTCGTGTGGAATCTATCTGGCAGAGATCAGAGGATCTTTTTAACAATCTTTCGTTAAGAATATGTCTTGCCGAGAGTCTATGCTTGATTAGTGATTTCACACAACCTAGCATAGTAATCCTTAGATTCTTCATTATCCTTCATCATGATCTGCTCAAACTCAAGAGAGAGCATCTAAAGCCCTGAAGACTTAACTACACTTGTTCCTGCATTAGTCACTCAAAGAATATCCCAAGCTTCCTTAGATGTCCTGCAGTTAGTAACAAGTTGAACTAAGATTGATCTATAAAAGGAAAATATAGCATTTAAAGACTTAGAATTCCAACAACATACAGTATTTTCTTCAGCAGTTAATTCAACATCAGGCTTAACAAAGACAGTACTATCTGCAGCAGTGATAGTGAGTGTTGTGTAACCAATAATAATAGAAATCAAAGCCCTATTATCTATACACTGAATATAAATTTGCATGCGAACTTTTCAATATGCATAGTTAGACCCATCTAGAATAGGTGGTTTAACAAAAGATGTATTCATGTCTAGATGAACCTGATCTCACTAATAACTTAAGCGAACCCACTTTGATACCAACTGTGAAAATGTGGTTCTCTAGACTTCAATCAAGATGTATCCCGCCTAACTACTTAATCAATTAAACTGATCTCATAATAATTATTGCTACTCGTTGTACCTATCTAGTTGACCTACAAGAGAATATATATGATGGACTTTGAATTCTTGTGCAAGACAAGAATCAAAGTTACCAAATCCATGTAGAAATCAAGCATAAGGAAAGTTAGAATTCCATAATACTATAAATACAAAACTTTCCTAATCTATTTGAATTGTCATGCAAGAAGATAAAATCTAGTTGAATATGGTAATAACAATATAACTTAAACTAGGAAACATAAAACTTGCATGTTAAATTAAAACTCTTGTGCCTCAAGAAAGGTACAAACGCCCCAACCTTTCTTTTCAGCCAAGACTTAAAGTTAAATTTGCATGCTAACAAAAATATCACACGTAAAAATAAGTCATGCAATATGTAACACATTTTGACACTTAGTAAAAATTAGAAATGCAAATTGCATTTTGACATTTTGCGATTGATCGGAAGTAATGCTGTTGAAAATCAACAACATTTGATCGACCACTTGTTGAGATTTCTCAACTTGTAGTCGACCGCTTAAATTGCAATTGACTGTAAAATAATATTATTTCTATTAAATTATTATTCTTTTTTTATTAAATTGTAATTTATACAATGCCGGAGTTAGTTATTTGAACCTTGTGACTTGTAGATGTAAATGCGATAACTCGACATACAGTACAAAACTCAATTGTGCGATGTGTGCAAGGGTGGCCTGAGGGTGTGCAGATAGTGTGATCGCACAGAGCCTCAACATCCAATGGGCACTTTTGTTTTTTAATAGGTGGCACTAAAATTTTTAGAATGTCATTTGCTATAAAATAGAGATTATTGAGACACTATTTTTTTAAAAAGGTCTAATGAAAGTTACTGAGTTAAAAATTTTAATATATTGTATTATTTTAAAAAAAGAAAACAATGCATACCTTTGAAGTTTAAATTTTTCATTAATCATCAAAGTCTTTAAAAAAAACATATATTCATACCATAAAGCCAAAAAGTTAATAAAACAAGGGGCAACATAATAAAATGATTGCTTTTAGTGTGAAATACTATGACTAGAGTATGATTTATTTTTAATAAAAAATGGCACCATTTTGTATTATCACACAGGACATCCAAGTTCTCAGGGACCTTGGGCATGTGAATGATATATATGTTTATTCTTGTACACTAGTAGATTGATATTATTATGTTGTGCATAAGGTGTTGCATGTCATATATGCATTCATTGAGTATGTATGTATATGTAGATGACTAACATATGTAAAGAATATGTCAGTATTGTATCAGCCACCAGAAGGTGGTTTGTATTTTGGTGATGCAATGGATGATTTGTGTGAGGTTTGCATATAATGCACTGCCCATATTACCGTCTGGTAGATGTACTGCTTGGAGAAGTATGCCCCTTGTGAGTGTTGGGGGTTTAGCGGTTGGCTGTCCAACTATATATACTGGACGCAATGCTAAAGACCTAATAGCTCGAGAGATTGGGTCGATATAGTGGACGCAATATTAGGGTCCTGTCGTCGTATATTGACATGGCAGGTCTTGCCTATTGATATTGGTAAGCTCTTGATGACGGTCAAAGTATGGTAAGTACTTAGAAACAAGGTACGAGTGCTATATATTGATAGACCTTATTCATGATGAGCTCATGTAGTGTTTTATATGAGGGACGTGGGCCTTATATATTTGGTTGTGTGTAGGAACACCACTTCCCTTATTAGATATATATTATGGACATGCCATGCATGTTATCATACTTATTGAGTCTTTGACTCACGTAGTTACTTTGTACTGTAGACTTACATACCAACATTATAGACCATTGGAAGTTTAAGGAAGGTCTGATTGAAATACGCTGAGTCACGTCAATTTTATCGGGGTAAATGATATTCTTTAACGGCGAGCCATTATAAAATGTCTCACAAATCTTTACTTGTAATTGTTTCATGTTAATGATATAACTTCAACATAGATTAATATTATTACTCCAAACTAAAATTGTGATACAAATATACATATGATTAACAAGTATTAATGGACAAATAAATTAAGAAAATCAAGTAATGAAAAATTCTTTAACTACAACTTTGATGCAAATGTATATGTAATTTACAAGCATTAATGGACAAACCAATTAAGTAAATCAAATAATAAAAAATTTCCAGAAAAGTAAGGAAAAAATTACCCCATAAAAAAGATTTAACTTTTATTTTGAATATCTTGATAATTGTTCAGTTATGAATCAAAGTTGACATGCCGCACAAGAATATGTGGATGGAGTTGAAGAGTTTGTAAAATTTGTTGAGGAAAATAGAATAAAGAGGTGTGAAGAAATGACATCATGTTATTGTCGTGATTGTAAGAATCTGAAAAAGTTTCTTAGTTATAAAGAAGTGAAGCATTATTTGATTAAGTGTGGTTTTAAGAAACATTATACACGGTGGCAATGGCATGGTGAAAATTAACTTTCTAGGACAAGCACAAGTGACAATGAAGGTGTTCAGGAGGAGAATACATTGAGCAACAATGATGAGATTAATGTAGACAATGAGAATGATATTCAGAATGATGGGATAAATAAAATGATACGTGATATACAAGATGATTACATTGAAAGAACGTATATAATCGGTAGCTTGTTTATCGATTATGAAAGACTTTTGTTTCTTGGATGTAATAAATTTGCGAAGGTTGTCTTGTGTGTTCAAATAATGTCTAGGTGACGACTGTAAGAGACTGTACGATCTGACCGTTAGATTGCATGCTGATACAGATTACTTCAAAGTACTTCTAGACGTGGATATGTTCACTATCCTGATGAACAAAGTGTTATTGTTCCGATTGACGATGTACCGAATTGTTCAATGGTTGATTGCACCTATCTTGCAAATATTCTAAATGTGAGATTTCCTATCACAAACATGCAATTTTCATTTAAATTTTCATTTGAATTTTAATTTTTGGTATAATGATATCCAGGTTCCTTCATGAGTTGTGCCAACAATACCAGTCAACATGATTCTTGTCCAAAGAGGGAAGGAGAAAAAAAAAGGACTTGGTCATGACACAATAAACATGTATTCTATGTTGTCCATTGGACACCATAAAAGGACTACGCAATAAATGGAAAAATGAAAATAAAAGATCGTCAATTGTTTTCGATTTTCTTCTGACATGAGAAATAGAAACACAAATTAGGTGTTAATAATGGAATCTGGTAACTTAGAAAAATGGATAAATTGATGGGAGAGGACTTTGCAAGTCTTTAATGAAGAATAGGAGAAGGGAAAAAAGGGGAAGGAAATCTTTAGAAAATGGAATAAAAGAGTGATGTAGTGTAAAATCTGTTGTTTTTTTTGTTTCAATTTTATTTATTTTCATTTCATAAGTTAAGGTTATATTGGTAAATGAAACGTAACTTATTTATCAAATTTACACTTTAACAGTGGGGTGTGTGTGTATGATAGTATGGTAGTGTGTTTAGTAAAAATTGTAGCGTACATCTAATTATCCTATTGAAATAGGAGTAGTTAATTGGGCAAATAATTCAAGGAGTGTACCAAATTTGTTAATTTATATAGCAAACTAGTTATTTTACCTGTGCATACCACATAATATAAGCAATTTAAGATGATTAAACATGATTCTATAAAAAAGATTTAAGTTATAATATTTAATCGTTTATGTCTGTGTAAAGAAAAATAATATAGGTGTCACCCATAATACGATATCCTTCATTACTGAAGATAAAAAATTATCTACACCAAAAAAACCTAAGAAAAACATTGAAAAAAATTATTAGAATTTGTATTAGACTGTCAGTGTATAACGCACTGGAAAAATGTTACATCAAATAAATATAGTTAGAATAAATAATGAATGATAATACATATATTGCAACATTTATAGTAGAATTTGTTGTTTGGCTACTTTTAACACAAATCATAATTTTAAGACTTTTTCAATTTATAACCCTCAAAATATCTATATATCATGAATGGACACCAACTTTTTCGGCAAAATGCACATGTGATCAATTGCCCCTCCTTTTTTTAACTTTTGCAATATATATTAATGATATCTAATTTTTCTTAACATATACCTTCTACATACTAAATATTTTAACATATTAACACAATTTATTAGTGTTTAAAGAACTGTCATCTCCAATTCAACTGGAAAAATCAGGAATTGAGGAATATTGTAACCAATTCAAAAAACAATATGACGGTGTGAGATAAAGACGGATATCGTTCATCGGTTCAAAATAAACTTTTTTTCAATAATGATCCATTAAATTTTTAAACTTTTTAAAGTTTCAAGTCCTATGAGCTAAGGCCCTATTATGTATAACTATTCTCCAAGTAATTTAATATAAGCATACATCTACAATTCTTTTCACTAAATAAACAATGTGAAATTTTCTTTCTATGCCCAGGGTCACATTTTCAATGGTCCTTAACTATACTATTTGATCATTTACATGTGTGTAAAGAAAAAAATAGGTGCTACCCATAATACGATATCTTTCATTAATGAAGATCTAAAATGGTCTACACAAAAAAAAACTAAGAAAAACATTGCGGTTCGATGACCGGTATAGTTGTTTCGACATTTGCGCAACATTTGCAAATACTGTAATCAATTCGGAAAACAATCTGACTATGTGAGATATAAACGGGTTCACAATGAAATTTTTTTCAATAATGATCGACTAAAATTTTGAACTTTTTGGAAGCTGAAGACCTATAAGCTATGACCCTATTATGAGTAACCCTTCTCTAGGTAGTTTAATATATAAGTATACATTCTCAATTCTTTTCACTAAATAACCAATGTGAGATTTCCTTTCTATACCCAAAGCCACATGTTTAATAGCTCTTAAAAAAGGAATAAAATTTCAATAATTTTTTAAACGGTAAAGATATAAAAAAATCATGAAATCGAATGTTCTTTTTCCACATTATTTTAGGTAAAAATCGGAAGAGCACACGTCTTTAATTATTTAATTAAAACCGGTCCGATGATTTTGGACCGTTAGCTTTTCTGGCTGGATGACCTTTCGGTTCTCTGAATATTTACGAATACTAAAATCGTTCTAGAAAACAATCAAACGGTGTGAGATAGAGACGGAACGATTCACCTCTTCACAATAAAATTTTTTCAATAATGATGCATTATTTAAGCTTTTTGGAAACTTAAGGCCCATAAATTAAAACCTTATTATGCATAACTCTTCTCTAAGTAACTTAATATAGGCATACATTCTCAGTTCTTTTCACTAAATAACTAATGTAAGATTTCCTTTCTATAGTCAAAGTCACATTTTTAATGGCCTAAAACTATAATATTTAATTGTCTATTTGTGTGTAAAGGAAAATAATATAGATAGGGATGGCAATTTGAACCGACCCGACTATTAACCCATGGTGCCCCGAACAGAATGGGGCAAAAAAATGCCGCTCTGCGGGTTGGCGGGGCTGATAGGGCCTTGATCCGCTGCCCCGACGCGGGGCGAGGCGGGTTGGAAAAGAAAAAAGTAATTATAAAACTTCAAATTTTACTAAAAATATTTTTTGAGGAGGTAGTTAATTTCAAGTAGCTTAGAACGCTCAAAATTTACCACCAAATCCTAAAAAAAAAAAGAAAGAAAGAAAGAAAAAATAGTTAAACGGGGCAGCCCCCGGACCGCCCCGCGCCCCGCCCCAACCCGAAATAGTCGGGGCGGCGGGGCAGGATAAAATCTAAGCGGGGCGGGGCCAATCAGTCCCGATCCACTCCATTGCCATCTCTAAATATAGATGCTACCTATAATACAATATCTTTCATTAATGAATATAAAAAATGATCTAAAAAACTAAGGAAAACATTGGAGAAAATTTGCTAATAATGGAACTAATCCAAAAAACAATCTGACGGTGTAAAATAATTTGTGCATGTTTGATTCATTTTATGGTAGTTGATTTATAAAGAGAAATTATAAAGATGTGAAATGAGTAGTGTAGATTTGATAGAAGTTTGAAATTTATTGTTATAAATGAGTAGTTGTCAAATCAGTAGTCAAATCATTGGTAAGTGAGATTATAATATGTTTTGATAAAGAGGATCAAACAAGGACGGATACGGTTCACTGGTTAATAATAAACATTTTTTCAATACTGATCTATTAAAAATTTGAAACTTTTTGGAAAGCTAAGGCCATATTAAGCATAACCTTCTCCAAATAGTTTAATATATGTGTACATCCTCAAATATTTAATCGTCTATGTGTGTGTAAAAAAAAAAATATAGACGCTACCCATAATACGATATCTTTCATTAATGAAGATAAAATATGGTCTACAAAAATAGTCTAAGGAAAATATTGAAGAAAATTTGCAAATATCACAAATTCGGAAAACAATCCGACGGTATAAGATAAAGACATATGCAATTCACCGGTTCACAATAAACTTTTTCTCAATAATGGTCCATTAAAATTTTGAACATTTTGGAAGCTTAAGACCTATAAGCTAAGGCCATATTATGCATAACCCTTCTTCAAATAACTTAATATAGACATACATCTTAAATTCTTTTCACTAAATAACTAGTGTGAGATTCTTTTTCTATTATCAAAGTCATAGTTTCAGACGTGTGCTCTTCCGATCTGAATAAAATTTCAACCTTTTTTTTTAAACGGTAAAGATCAAAAAAATTATAAAAACGATGTTGATTATAAAAGCGAGTGTTCTTTTTCCACACCATTTTAGGTAAAAATTAATTTATTTCAAATATTTAATTAAAGTCAGTCTGATGACCTTGAACCCTTAGCTTTTTCAGTTTGATACCGGTCCGATTTTCTAAATATTTGTGAACACTAAAATCAATCCAAAATATAATCCGATAGTGTGAGATAAAGACGGATACGACTCATCAGTTCACAACAAGCTTTTTTTAATTATGATCTATTAAAATTTCAAACTTTTTTAGAAGTTTAAGGCCCCATAAGGTAAAGGCCCTTTCATGCATAACCCTTATCTAAGTAGCTTAATATAGGAGTACATCCTCAATTCTTTTCACTAAATAACTAATGTGAAATTTACTTTTTATTCCCAAAGTCATATTTTCAATGACTTTTAAAAAATGAATAAAATTTCAATATTTTTTAAACGGTGAAGATCAAAAATATATAAAATCGAATGTTCTTTTTCCAAATTATTTTATGTAAAAATTAATTTATTTCAATTATTTAATTAAAACCAGTCCAATTACTTTGAACTATTAGCTTTTTCAAATAGATGACTAGTCTGGTTTTTTAAACATTTGTGAATACTGAAATCAATCTGGAAAACAATCCGACAATGTGAGATAAAGATAGATACAGTTTACTGATTTACAATAAAATTTTTTTAATAATGATCCATTAAAATTTTAAGCTTTTTGGAAACCCAAGGCCCACAAGCTAAGGTTCAATTATGTATAACTCCTTTTCAAGTAACTTAATATATATATATATATATATACATCTTCAATTCTTTTCACTAAATAATCAATGTGGGATTCCCTTTTTTATGCCGAAAGTCATATTTTCGATGGCTCTTAAAAAAAGAATAAAATTTTAACATTATTTTAGGTTAAAATTAATTTGTTTTCCATTATTTAATTAAAATCGATCCGATGACCTTGAGTTGTTAGCTTTTTCGATTCGATGACAAGTCTGATTTTTTGAACCTTGGTGAATATTAGAACCAACCCGGAAGCAATCCGACGGTATGAAATAAATTGAAACCAAAAATTAGGAAAATCGATCAAAAATAAAACTATACAAGATAAGGAGTGGAAAGTTAAAAGATAGAGTGATAGAGATTTGAGAAAGTTCTTAAATAAAATGAGTTCTATTAGAGAAAGTAAGGAAAATAAAGATAAAGAAAGAGAAATATTTTTGAATAAAATAAAATCTGATATGGTGATTGAAATTAAAAATTGGAAAATATAGTGATAATAATATAATCAGAAAAATCAAACACATCTATAAATAATATAAAAAAGGGAAATGAAAAAAAAAAGGAAAATGAAAGATAAAAAAAAAAAAGGAAGGGTGGTTATATTTACACCACACTTTTTTATAATCAAACATTTTAATTGCATTGCATAACCTTAACTTTTACTACTTATTGCATATATTTTCCTAACTTTATTTGTAACAATTTTATTCTCAAAATTCCATTAACTAGAATATTTGGCATTTGATAAAGCTATTTGATAGGTAAAATCGCAAGTACACGATACCGTTTAAGTAATATAAGACTAAAAGAATCCCGAATGTCGATCACACAGAAAACGTAGTTAGCTACTTCACCTAAGTTAATTTCAAACCAATTGAATAAAGAAATTAAATAGCTTTCAAAAGAGTAACAGGGTTTAAACTAAAACTTAACTTAAACGCTTTTTTTACTTAAGAGTAAAAAGCAACTCAAATTAATATACTAGAGAATATATGAATGAAAGCGCTGAGACTCACGAATCCACAATAAACAGGCGTTCTAATTATGTAATCCCACCCATGACAATTCACCATCACGTACTCACAATCAGCTTCACAAATTTAATTGATAACCTCTCTCGAGTAAAATCAAATCTACCCAACTAAGTAAACCCGCTATATCTCTATGCGAATTTCAACTTAACTGAGTGCATTAATTAACAAGAAACCATTTTTGCGATCACACAAATCATAAAAGTATATCTCTATCTTCTATGCAATTAGTGTTTTCTATTGAAGTGCTAAATTGGTGACTTACCTCTCGGTCTCCTCACGAATTCACAAACACAATTATAAGTTGATCAAGTTCATAAAAGGGCAAATAAATATCACAATAGAAAATAAGCATACAATAACAATTAGAGTCGTGAATGGAATGAACACGATCAAAATATGTCTATTGCTTTATCGATTGTCTCAACAAGAAAAGTTAGTTAACCATAGTAACGAAAGTCATGACAAAAGAATTCATAGGATTTGAATACATGACCAGATTCTCAAAAGAAAAAGATGAAGAACTATGAAGAAAACGTTTGCACCAAACAAGATCCTCCTTTCTTCAATCTTCTCAAGAGCCCTAGCTCCAATCTCCAAGCCCTCTTTGCTTCCCAAGCCTTCAAAATCGATTTCCTAGCGTGAGTTGTCTCCCTTGATGGATTTTCGCCCCCTTATAAGTTTGCATGCCTCCCCTCTTCTTAGGGCACAAACGGGCCCAAAATATGGAAAGAAAACACATTCTCGAGTAGATAGTACAGAGGTTATAGAATGCATTGCACATGCTGGCTATAAGCTACATCAATTTATCTTCCTTATACGCAGGTTGTAGCATGCATTGTACGACCCGATGACAACCTTCTAATATAACATTTGTCTTCTTGATCCAACACTTTCATCTCTTCCCAATTTGGTCCTTAATGATTTCAACCCTCTCTTCCGATCTCAAAACTACTCGATGTCGTTAAAATTGGTCCTCATACTTTTCGAACACTTGATATACGGCTTCCTTTCATTTCGAAAAGTGCAGGTTAGTCCAAAACTTTTCAATTTTGGTGATTTCACCTCCAAAATGCTCGAACACAATCTCCAATGGCATCCACTCACATTTTTACCTATAATGACCATACTTACACAAAAATTAAGTAGAAACCAACTCATATGCTAAATATTTATCAAGTAAGATGGCCCAAAATAATATGTAAAAATAACTCATCACTATTGTTCAAAGAACTAGTTAAGAAAGTGACTCAAATATATTAATCAGTAAATTATAAGAAATAGTTAAGTAAAATTATTTAGTTTTATTGTCAATTTTGACGTATGAAGACAGAAAACTTTGGAGAAAACTCATTCTTTAAAATAAGAAGTACTAATATGTAGAAGATTGTAAAAGAATCATATAACAAAAATGATGAGGATATAAATGTAAAAGTAAATAATATTCAGGGACTATTTATATAATTAAAATGTGATGCATTTATAAAAAACATTGATGTTAATATATCTTGCAGGAATCTATAAATTGATAATAAATTAAAAAGGTAAATAAAATTAAAAAAAGTAAAATGGAAATGAACGGGTAATATTAGGAAATGAAATCAATGACCTAGATGAAATATCTGTATTCAGCAAGTGAAATGGGCAGGAAAAATAAAATGGAAACTATCCTACCGTAATGTCTATATATCTTACATCTTACATTCTCCAAGGGGGAATTATATTCCCACCACAATTTTTATTTTTCACATCACATTTTCTTTATTTACTTGAATAACCCTACGTAAATTTACTTCAACAACCTTATTTTAGTATCTTTTGAATGTTTTTTCTCCCTCACCACAATAAACATTTTAAACTTCTTTTAATTTTTTATATTTTATTATCTTCTTCCCCAGTTCCTTTCTTCTGCACATCAATTGCAAATGATCAACTGTTCCTTTTTCTCTTCAACCAAGTGCAACAATTCATTCGGTTTTGGAATAATTTCTTTAGTTTCTTTTCTTCTTTAAATTTAAAACATCTCTCGACCACCAATTTTTAAGGTTTATTTTCACTTTGAGAATTGAGGAAGAAATAATTAATTTATGGCAAACTGGAGTATAAACAACACATGCTATGTTCAAGGTAAAAAAACAAATAAGTAATACAATCTACCAAAGAAATAAGATAGACTGAATCATAAATTTAAAAAAATAATAAGATAAATCACAATCCCCCTACGACAAGAATTTGAAAATTAAATTCTTGCAATGAAAAATTGTAAATTATATTCACTGCCGCAGCAAGAATTTGAATTGAATGGGTTTTGTTTAAATTTTAATTAATTATGATGAGGAGGAAAAACAAATATGTGAAAGCAGTTATTATATATATTTTTCACTATTTTCATTTTCAAAAGGTAGGCTTTAAAAGTAAAACTATTGTGGTGTTCTAATTAAAATTGTAAGTCATTTATAATTTATTTAGAATGTGGTGTGGGAAGTGATTTTTGTGGCAGTAATATAATTACCCGTGGATTAAATGGCGAGACGAGATGTTCACAGGAATATAATTAAAATGTATAATTTAATTAAAGTGTAAATTATTTTGGCAGGAATAAAATATAGTGTGGAAATAAATTATTGTAGTGGGAATATAATTCCCCTTTTTATTACTTTTTAAAATGTGGGTTAATAAGGTAAATATTGTGTGGTGTGGTGATTAAAAATATAATTTATTTGTGGTTGAAATAAAATATAGTGGAATTATAAATTTTCGTAGTGGGAAGATAATTCTCCTTCTACGAGTTTACTGTTCTTAGTAACAGTGTGTTTACAATTTTGCCCAAACCTTTTTTCAACTATTTTCCTCTTTTACCCTTACATCTCCACAAACTTTCCCTTCGCATCTCCACAAGATTGATATGTGAGCTTGCTCCATCATTGATTCTTATTTTGTGATTATTTGTTTGTTCAATCTATTTTTCCTTTTATATTTATTACACTTTTCATTGAAATCTTTTATCCTACATTTGATCCATTTGTTATTCTAAACTGCACCATACCTCAAATATGGAGAGTGATTTAAGTATTGCTCGTCGTGTTAGGAGAATCTAGGGTAAAAAGAATCATAATAATGGCCTTAAGTCTTAAAAGTTCCACTTGTTAATTAGAAAGGGGCATCTGAAAATTATGCTTTATTTCATTCTTTGAATGTCCTTATGATCATTGCTACGAAATAGGGAATGGTTTTCCCATCTTCTTTAACTACAAATGAGATATTCTTTTCATTCTAATGAAAACAAAGGCATATAATCTGCTTTTCACTTACTTGGTTGATGGTAGTCTTCACTGATGTTCCTTGAAAGATAATTGTGGTGGCTGATGTTGGTTGAAAGTTGGTTGTGGTGACTCCTGTTGCTTCATCTCTACATCTGGGCTGTTAGAATACAGGAAAGCTTGTGGAACGTATATTTGATTGTTTCGTTTTATCTTGTTGCGGCATTCTTCAAGCATTGATGTTTGAATCCTTTTGGCAACTTATTTGTCTA
>CAVNYN010197882.1:1473-14453 GCA_963692815.1 Nyctanthes arbor-tristis
TAACAAGAGAGAGATTGCTGCATTCCTTGCACATGCTAAGTACCTCAGTGGACGTAAGTTATTTCATTGCTAACCTTTAATTTTCCTTGCAACTGAGGTTAACCTAGCTCGTTAGGAGCAGTACCTCAAGTATTTTACATGTTAATTAATTATTTTATTATCTTCTAACGTAGAATTTATCCTTCATGACATCTCAACATTAGAGATATTGTTTTTCATGTAATTCCTAAGTTTTTAAGGGCTCGTTATTATATGGAGTTGAACTCATGATTATAGTAATATCTAATGTTATTTTTACGCAAATTAGCAACCAAGCTAAAATCTATTTATATTTAACAAAGACATATTCTAACTGTAAGGTTCAGCTTTTGGAATCAAAATTCTCTCAATTGTAACTATTTTGGTCCTTATAGTAGTTAATGAAAACAAATTGCAAAAATACTTACATTTATAATTTTTAGAAAAAAGTTAAAGAAAAGGAAAACATTAAACAAATTACCCAAAAAATAATAATAATCAATGCAAATACTAAAAATAAGATTCCTACCTTAATTAAAACTCTTGGATTCTCTTTCATCTCAAATTATCATAAGTTACAACCGTCCTCTCCATCTACTTAAACACCACATCGACTTCGACACCAAGAGCAGAATCGAAGGAGGAAAAACTTCTAATAATTTCATATGAACAATTGGGGGAAGAGTATCATACCACGTCGACTTCAACGCCTTTTTTATTTTATTTTATTTTATTTATTTATTTATTATTATTATTATTATTATTGTCTCTATCCTTGAAACTGCCCGTTTGTGTATATTTGTATATAATAATCCCTAATTTGAAGGTTTTGTCTCTCTCTTGATTCTTCCTTCTTTGGATTCTGCGGCGTGAATCAAGAAGCTCCCAAGCTTGGTAACATTGGTAATAGTGTCAGAAATTTCTTAGTTCATTAGTATAAGTGCTTGGTAATGTAATGTGTAATAAATTACATGGTTATATAATAAATTACATGGGTAAAAAAAAAAGAATGACACAATGTATCAACAATATATTATAAACGATATGACACGATGCAATGTGTAATTAACTACACGGTAATGTACATTAACACTACAAGAAATAGGGCATATTGGGGCGAGTAAAATCGCTGCTATAGGAGCCGAAATCGCTCCAGAAACCTTATTGGCGCGACAAAGTCGTTGCTCATATGTCGTCTCTACTGGACCGCTGCATTTGAGAAATTGGCGAGACCGCGTCACGGCTATAGAGCACGTAGGCAATAGAGTCGTCCCTATTTTCTGCACCAGTATTACATCCTCATAGCAATTCAGGAACGACTTTGTCGTTCCTATAGAAGTCGCCCCCCAATATCTAGAACTTTTAGACACGAATTTGGTGCTCCAACAAAGTGCAATATATGGCCTCTTTATATCTATAGCCACACCTTGGTTAACCTATTGGAATCAGTAACTCGGCCCTATGAGTTGGATTGACATTATTGAATTTTTGCATGTTGTAAAGGCTGTAGGTAAAACAATTTTATGTAAGAATAAATTACAAACCAAATTTTTTAGAAGTGTTAATTACTAAGCACTTTGACGAAGCAAAAGATATATTATCGTAGTATAATAAACCAAGTAAAGTCCAAACAAAATATAAATTCATAGTTTTAAGGGGTAGACCATATCATCCCAATGCAAAAGATAGTGTTGTTTTTCGGGTTTGAAACAAAAGATATATACATTGTTTCGTTACATCAAGTAAACCCGAACATAGCAAAAGAATGGTTTCCCACATAAAATAAAACCTAGATCTATCGTGAAGGCCCAAGGTCCTCATTGCCATCATTAGACTCGGCATTAGATCCCGGTTCTTCGCCCTTATCCTCATCCGACAACCCAATATTTGCTGAAAGCCGAGCAATGTACCTCTCCAGCTTCCGAACCTTTGCAAATAAAATAAATAATAACTAAACAGAATAGTTGAAAAAATATGGAAAAACACACAATGCATCAAAACGGGAAACTACTCTATTGTAGCAATTTAGACTAATTAAATGATATAATCATACTAGTGCTGCATATGTTCAGTTCTTTTTTATCAAGAAATAAGGAAAGAAAGCTAGGTTAATGGATAACTTTTGAGGCCTAATGTCTATTTACCAAAACAAAGCATGAAATTATAGGGAAAAGGCTGTGATATTGTTCCTTCTCTAATTGGTTAGTCCGTTTAGATGGCAATCATTTATAATTACATGTACTGCTTATGTTGAGTTCTTTATGATCAGAAAATAAGGAAAGAAAACCAGGTCAACGGATAACTCTTGAGCTCCAATATCCATGTACCAATAAAATGCAGACGATCACAAGTTGAACAAATAATTAACTTTACGTAATATAATCAGAAATCTCACATTATGCCAACAGTGATAGGAAGTTAATGAAAACAATGATAAAAATCTAAGATGAGAGATTACTTCCAGCTCTAGGGCAGAACATAGCATAAGTCAATAACTAATAGTGCAGCGTGGTTCTGGTTCTTCCTAGAAATATTACCTTCTATATGTAGACTATTGTTTGTTTATCCAATTGTAAGTATTGAATGATATAGGTGTTCTCTAGTTTTTTCATGTTGGACCATTAAGTTATGGTTCGTCTTTGAATCCTTAAATTTAGGTTCAAATTAGAACAATAAAGTGATGAAAGGATGCATAAAAGCACTTAAAAATCGAACATGGTTTACCTTCTTTTGTAAGAGTGCATAGCTAGAAGCACCAAGGGAGACACCAGTAGAAGCTACAGCAGATCCTTGGCGGGCCGAAGACAACTCTGCCATGTCATGAATAGCATGGGTTCTTGTCCCTGTTAGGATTCGTCCAACACCACGCTCATGGCCACGCCTTGCTCCTAGAACCTCCCTAGCTATGGCTCTTTCATCAACGATCCCGCCACCTCTCCGTTCCTGTGCTGCATCATAAAGGCGGGCCTAGAAATGAAGTCACTATGAATAAGTAGAAGAACAAGGTAATAAATATGATAAAAGTTTAACGAATTTTGAATCTTCTAGTTACATAGTTAGCAGCAGCGGCCTCATTCACTCAATCCCCATTCTTCTTTGTGTGAAAATCTCGAAATGTATCTATAATGTTGGGCATTTCCTCAGTCTCCGGTTCGTCCTACATAGATTAAGATGTAGTTTAAGCAATAAAACAAACAGGTTAAACATACAAAATAAAAAAACTAACTGAAATCAATCTTTATAATTGCTTAGATAGCTTCAGGAAATGCACATGTGCCAAAATCTGTACATGATTTAAAGTATATTAAAGTTGGAAAGATTCTGGAAAACTTAAGAATAGCTGGTGAGTCCGTTATAGTCAGTCAAGTTCCAAGAGGTTGCATCAAACAAAAATTCTGAACATCTACGTGACGCATCACATGAAGAAAGCTAGGTGTCCATGCTCTATTTTATAATTAGCTAGAAGGATTAGGAGTGCTAAGAGTCTGTTAAGCTGCATCCAGGAGTTTTGTAAGCAAAGATGTAAAAGCCATGTAATCATATTGTAGCATTCCGAGTACTGCTATGATCTTTTTGACATTACCCTAAGAATAGAAAATCACACAATCCATTTGATAAGTTTAAAGTATGATATCCAACAAAGTAATTACTTGACTTAATGGTCTGGAAATTCAGATTTCATGCATATGATTGATCGGACTAAACATTTAATGCATTAGTGTGATATTAAGAAGTATGTAGCAAAACTGCAATCCATTCAGATTCATAGGAAATTATATTTGATAAGTTCTAACCATGATATGCGAAAAAGCAATAACATGAGTTGATGGTCTTGAAAATCAGATTTTGTAGCACACATTTGATCATAAAAACATGTATGCTTATCGAGTCCAAGCTATTACAAACTTAAGAAAATTAAAGTACATCCGACAAACCTGCACAGCAAAGTAAAATTCCACATAGTTTACCAACTAAGCTAGTTAGATCGGAAGAGCAGAGAAAATCATAGTTGTGCTAACATGGAATAAACGACGTAAAAAGTTTACATAGATGGCATATGCAAATGCTAATTTCCTGTATAAATGTGCAAACTATGAGTTACTGAATATGAATAACCAATTTCCATCTTACATCTAACTTTAATGGGCTGGCCTTAATTCATTTTACAGTAAGATTATCGGCAATTGATAAGATAAATGTAGATTCTGCTAAAAGGAAAACAGTCAACAACAATAGCAATAAATGGAAAAATAATGGGAGTTGAAGATAACAATAGTGTGGTTGATGCCATACCCCTTCAAGACAATGACCAACAAGACTCTTTGATCCATGTAGGCATGGATAGAAAGATTTTCATTGAAGCAATTAACGGGCAGCAACTAAAGGTGGAACACCAGAACCTAAACAAACTGCAGATGAAAACAGCGACAAGCACCAAAAGGAAGAGATAAAAACCGTATGTGTAAGCAAGAAGGGCACCCTAATATACGCCGTCTTGCCCAAAACCCGCACTGATGGAGTTTCCTCGTTACACGTGTGGCAAGCCATATACCCTTGCCCACTCCACCCTGAAAGGCTACTTCTCGCTGGGAAGTCATTGATTGTCCACATCAAAGCTGCTCGCATCCTGAACAACCCTCGATTTCTGGTGGCGGCATCACATGTGTCCACACCAACTGACCACAACTCTTTGAACTCATCAACAAGAGGCCTGAGAAAAACATCCATATCCTTTCTAGGTGATTTAGGCCCATGGATTAATAGAGCTAGCATCAGATACTCGGGTTTCATGCAAAGCCAAGGTGGCAGATTGTAGACTGTTAGAATAACCGGCCGCATACTATATGCTTGACTCATGTCACTGAAAGGGTTAAAGCCATCAGCTGCCAATCCTAGATGGACATTGCGTCTTTCAGAAGAGAAATGTGGATGTCTAGCATCAAATGAGTGCCAACCCCCGCCATCCCTTGGATGCTTCATTACATCAGTTCTAGTGTCCTGTCCAAGGCTATGCCACCTCATAAGTCTTGCAGTCTCCTCTGTTGCATATAGTCGTTTCAATCTCGGGGTGATTGGAAAATATCATAGTACCTTATGAGGAACTTTGCTGCCAGATCCTTTTCTACTATTCTCAGTCCAGCGGGATTCGTTACAAACTGGGCATGTTTCTCTGTCAGCATTCTCTTTCCAATATAGTGCACAATCATACTTGCAGACATGTATGTTCTCGTATCCGAGCCCCAAACTTGCCAGTAACTTTTTTGTCTCATAGTGTGAGGTCAAAAGGTTCATGTCTGGAAATGCTAGCTTAAGAAGCTTTAGTAGCTGATCAAAGGACTTGTTTGTCCACTTGTTTTGCACTTTTATATTCATCAACTTAACTAGGAAGTTTAACGATGAAAAAGATGAAATCCCGTGATATAGCTCAGTTCTCATAGCCTCATACAACTTGTCGTATTGTTCGTCCGGACCTTCCTCACCTAACTCGTGCGGGTCCATCTCTTCCATCACATTAACCATCTCATCCATGGATTGGAAGTCCATGTTTGATGATCTAATGTCATCTCGCGGTAACTGTTCCCCGTGATGAATCCAGACATCATAATTCTCTGAAAATCCATGCAAGATGATGTGTTTTTCTACAGTTTCTAGAGTATATGAATCAGCATTCAAGCAGTTGTTGCAAGGGCATTTAATCAGTCCTATTCTGTCCGTGAAAGGCCTGCAGCGATATATAAACTCTCGCAATCCATTCTGAAACTCTTGATTCTTTGCCCGATTTCTAATCTTTGTCCAACTCTTATCTGTTGCCATCTCCAATATCCTAAAATTTGAAGACGAGACAATAAGATAAGACAAAAAAAAAAAAAAAAAAATCCCAGGACCAAGACATCCCACACATAGAGCTACTAAAGTACATTTCCATAATTAATGGAATGGGCATAACTAGCAAAAGGAAAAATTAATAAACCAAATTACTTGCCAACCTTCTACAGTGTCGGTCAATATATTGAAATATAAAATATTTAATTGACCACAATCTCAGCTAATTTTGCCATTTGCATCAAACAAAATGCAATCCTTAATGTCCAAATATTTTAATAGATCATTATGTCCAAATCATTCTCAATCTGTGCACAATGTTCCACCATTAGATCGGAAGAGCACACTTGCCCGAGCTAATTTCATTTAGAAGTAACACAAATATTTCCTGTATTAATAATACGAAGCACAAATTAGCTTACGAATAATGTGTTGTTATATGTGTATCCTTTTAAATCTATGGAGAATTGTCTATATAGTTATAAATTGACAAATTTTCATATAAGAAGCACAATTTAATTATATAAATTAATAAATGAAAAATACAATTACCATGTCAGACAATGTGCAACGCACGTTAACATTATAGTTTATAAATAAAACTAGACGTGAATGGAGATTTCTTACTAATTAATTCACTAAACTCAATCGTCACTCACCATTACTAAGTCTTGGTGTAAAGTGGGTGCATGCAAGCACCTTTTAGACTTAAAAAAAAAATATATATATATAATATATATGATATTGTAGCATCATTTTTTTACATCCGTATGTACATTCTTCCAAATTAAGTACTAAACCATGGTCTGATTTGTATTTATAGGGGTCATATGCACTTTAACATTTTGTTTGGCATAAAATTCCCAGTTTGTGAATATGCACTTTAAGCATTGTCTCGGTTACGACTACTTTGGAGAAATGAGCACATCAAATTTCCATTAAATGGAAGGCATCTAATGATAATATAGCAATCATCGTAGTTTAAGACGAAGAAAAGCTGAATAAAGAACATTTTTAATTTTAATTAATTATAGGATTTTATGGTTGATAAATGAAATGAATTTTTTATTGTTTACGAAGTATAAATAGTCTAGGAAATATCACGTAGTATGCCAAGACGAGTGACGCACTTAGACACTGTCATTCCAAATACTCAATTGTTAAGTTCCATTAAATTATCTAGCTGAAAAAAAAAAATTGGGATTGTGAACATTGGCTTGTAACGGGTGGATAGTAGCAGTCAAGGGCACATCTTAAATCGTTCTCAATATATTAAAAAAAAAAAAAAAGAAAAACTATTATTTGAAGCATATGAACGGCGGATTTTATAGGTTTATATAGCATCAGAAGGGTAAAACTCATGAACCAACAAGTCGCCATATCTCATTAAAAGTCAAAACAGTTCAAAGATACGACGGCAAGTAAGCTGGATAATACATGTGTGGTGGGTGACCGATCGGTTAGTGGTAAGGTCAAGAGCTTACCTATAAATGGAGGCAACGACTTTTGGTCACAGGCCAACCCAGTAACAAAAAATGACAGCCGCCCAATACGCTGAGAAATCCATGGCAGATTTTGGAAGCTGGGTTTAATCGACTGAGGGAATGGCGGGTTGCTGAGCAAGCAATTAATTACCACCTTTCGGGCTGACTTAGTGTCCAATTGCAATGACAGGTCGTTGCAGAATGTGGAGTCGTTGGTCGCATTTAATGCCTTGGCAGGGAGAAATGACAAGCTTTACTCAAACCCGGAAGCACGTACAGAGTTGAAGTCATTTCCTGATTAAATAGCCTATATATCACTTTTGCTCGGTGGCCATTTCTTTCAAAAGTAGCTTTATAAGTGGACGAAACATTTTAATAGTAGTATATATTGGTGTCGATATTAATTGTATTATATTTTAGTAGTATATAGGACGCGACATTTTAGTAGTATGTACTAATTGTATTATATGGCTCGAATGATTAAAGTGATGTCAAAATTTACATCACATTAAATATATGGTCAAATAAGACGTTATCATCTGTCAAAATTTTTAAAGCATATTGATCAATAAATGTATTTGGTTTTTACATTGGTAGCTAAATATAGTAGAAATTTACTAAAAAACTTGATCAAACTCCGGCTAAACAACTTGATTAAGTTTTGCAGCGAGACTGAAACATAGTGAATAGTAATACTAAGAAGGAATACACATAACGGCCTTCAGTCAATGGGTGTCATTATGATTCTCAACCAACATAGTGACCTTTGAGAGTTAACCACTCCTGACTGAGAAATGCTTTAGTAAGACGGTCATGTGTATCTACGAGGTAGCCGAATAGGTTATGAAAACTCAACTTTGCCAATTTAAAATCTATATGACTTGTATGTACACATAAATCACATTATTTGGTCTTGATTTTAAAAGTTTTTTTCTTTCGAAAGCAGTTTTGACATTACCTGCAAAGTTATTTTTCGTTAAAGTGTACGTATGTCGACATGCCAACATAAAATTATACATTTTCTAAATGACAATATTCGGAAAGTTTTTGTAATTTTCATCATGTTTAATTAGAAAATTACTAAAATTGTGTGAGAGTTACAAATTTAAACGCCACTATGCCCACGGGTTAATATCTTACTTTTTTTCTAAATGTCTTTTTAAATATATAAGTTTTTTAATTAACTCCAGCTTTTCCTATATCAATACGATAATATGTGTTCCTTTCTTTATGTGCACGCATTTGACTTTTTAATTAATTTTTGCGTTTTTCTATCGGTTATTTTTTGATTCATTAATTGAGTAAAATGTGACTTTTGAATTAACTAATGGCATAAAATGTGATTTTTTAAGTCAATATTGACAAATGATGTGACTTTTTTCATATGTGATTTATTAACTCAGTTGTGACACAAAATATGATAATACTTATAAATGTAAAGTATAAATGTAACTTTTGGCTTATATGTTTTTTTTCTTAAAGCTGAAATTTTAAATAAAATACTCGGACAAATGTGACTTGATATGCCAAGCCTGCCGACGGAAGCCAACCCCCAGGGAGCGAGTGTTGAAACTTTTTTAATTTATTGGCAAGATGAATATCATTTTTATATGATTCATCAACTCATTTCATACAGTCTCGTACTTTTGTTATAATAATGTTTACCGTGTTTGAAAAAAATAACATATCTTTTTATGGAGAAACGTTAATTAATGTTTATTTTAACACACTTTATTTAAGTGGTTGAGAAATTATGTATTTCAATATTTATGTATCATTTGACAAATACAAACATATAAACTATACCCAAAAAGAAACATTAAGTAAGAAAAAAATAAAAATCAAGAAACATAAAATATAAAAAGAGATGATAAAAGATCCGAAAAGGAAAAGAGAGATGGGAATTCGGATTAGTAAGAGAGAGAGAGAGATATTGGAATTCGGATTTGTAAATTAACTTGTACTTGAATTTCAAATAGTCAGATACGTAATAAGAAAGAGGAAAAGTCAAAAGAGCTGTCATTCAACTCATTGGAATTTGTGACACGGGCTCCAACCTTATTATGTCCTTTGTCTTCCTCATCCCTATACTGATGAATTCCTACCATTACAATTGTGCAGAAAGCTTCATGTGAAAACTTAAAAAAATAAAAAATTTCTGGAGAAGATGGGTATGCACAGGCATACCTGTGCACCCCGGTGGCTCCGCCAATCACCATGGGCGATTACCATTTCGAATCTGACCTAGAAATTGTGGTCTGCTGTTTCTCTTTCCATTTCCCATATCTGGACTTGTAAAATGAGATGGTATTGCTGGTGGTACTGAGTTGGTGGTGGCAGGAGCTTAGTGTTGGGGTGGGTTGGTGATGATACCTTGTGGGACGGTAATGGTGGGACGGGGTGGCGGGCCAGTGATGGGGCGGTGGTTGTATTATGGTGCGCATCTTGTGGAAACAATTGGTGTGGGACGGCGAGACGATACTTGATGGTGTTGTGACCGGTAGACACTCCGTGGTTGCGACCGACAGTCAATGTTCGGTGGTCGACTTTTGACGAAACTTGGGTGCAGCACTGCTAATCAATATTTTTAAATTAAGAAAATAAAAGAAATCAAATTAACAAATCAAATAAACATAAAATGAAAAATTAAATTTTCTTAAAAAATGGTACAATTGAATGGGAAAATGTATTTTTGATACCCCACTTATATTTGGGCTAAGTATGTAAAGAGCCCAACATTCTGCCTTTTCTTCTTCTTTTTTTTTTTTTTTGGGCCTAAGTGTTCTGGCCTTTTGAGCTCAACTTTAAATTAGCCGAGCCCAATAACTTAAATTTATTTATTTATTTATTTCACTTTACTTGGTTTTGGGCCGAGGCAAGATGGGCTGGGCCACATGCCCCCTTGTCTCCTATTCTTGCGAATTGCCAATTCACAATTACGAATTTAGGATTCCGGCTACGACTTAGAATTTACGGTTATGATCTACAATTAACCTTCGGTTTGCTATTACAATTGACAATTGCTTAATTTTTTTTTTCCGCACCTAATTTACAACATGTAATTGACCTATTGACGTGACGCCTCACCTCATTGCAATGATAGAAATTGTTTATTCAACTGTCGTCTAAGCCTCATCCTATAGCCGCGCCGGAAAAGGTCGTCACAGTACCGCGATTCCTATAGGGGTGACAATTCACCTATTCGGCATCCATACATGTCGTTCCTATACATGTAACTCTATAGCAACGACATTCACCCCGATTGCCGTGACCATAACTTGCCTCGATAGCCCTCCCAGTATATCAGGACGACATTTACCCCCTATTGCCGCGACCGTAACTTGCCTCCATAACCTTCTCAGCCTATTGGGACGACAACCAAGGTCGCTCCAATAGTCCTACTCTACAGAAGCAACCTTTCAGTCGTGTCAACAGGAGTCGCCCAAAAAAGCTATATTTCTTGTAGTGAATTATTGTATAAGAAATTACATGATAATGTAGTAAATTACTTGGGTCGGAAAAAGAATGACACACTGTGTCAACAATATATCATGAATGATGACATAATGTAATATGTAATAAATTACATAGTAATGTAGTGAATTACATGGGTTAAAAAAGCAATGAAAAAGCAGATTATATGTAATAATTCGAATAATAGAAGTTTTTCCTCCTTTGATTATGCTCTTAGTGTTGAAGTCGACGTAGTGTTTGAGGAGATGACAGAGGACGGTTTTAGCTGATGATAATCAAAGATAAAAGAGAATGAAGGAGTTTTAATTAAGGTATGAGTCTTATTTTTAGCATTTGCATTTATTATTATTATTTTTTGGGCAATGAAAGAGAACGAGGGAGTTTTTAATTAAGGTAGGAGTTTCATTTTTAATATGTGCATTAAATTACATGGTCATATAGTAAATTACATTGGTCGAAAAAAGAATGTGACAATGTATCAATAATATATCATAAACGATGACGTATTGTAATGTGTAATAAATTACACGGTAATGTACATTGTGTAATAAATTATATGGTAATGTAGTAAATTACATGGGTCGGAGATCGGATGACACAATGTATCAACAGTATATCATGAATGATGACCTAATGTAATGTGTAATAAATTACGCAGTAATGTTGTAAATTACATGGGTAGGAAAAGAAATGAAAATGCAGATTATATATAATAATTCAAAAAATAGAAGTTTTTCTTCCTTTAATTCTGCTCTTGGTGTTGAAGAAGTCGACAGATGGGAGAGGACGGTTGTAACTGACGATAATTAGAGATGAAAGAGAATGATGGAATTTTAATTATGGTAGGAGTCTTATTTTTAGTATGTGCATTATTATTATTATTTTGTATTTTGTTTAATGTTTTCTGTTTTTTTAATTTTTTCCAAAATATTATTAATGTAAGTATTTTTACAATTTGTTTTCAATAACTACTACAAAGATTAAAATAGTTACAATTAAGAGTATTAATCAAATTATAATGGTCAAAGGCTAATTACCACTATCTTATTCAATTGTTGGGCCTTCTGCCTTCAAAACCCTCCTACATGTCAATGAATATCTTCATAAAGTGCCATTCAGATATATAGTATACGGAACTTGGTAAAGAGAATGTTTACAAAACTGAGGAATGAGAAATAGTTTTCAGATATATATTTCATTCTCTTGAGGTGTACTGTTTATACTAGCTACAAAGTAATAATATGATAAGACATTAGTTGCAAGAAACATGTTTGGGAAGAGTCCGGATCTGCTGTCCCCAAACCCTGTCTCGCTTGCTGTCCGTCCAATAAAAGCCTTACACGTGTTTATTTAATTTACAAGTCAGCATTTTCTTAGTTAATCAAATATTAATTAATTAATTAATTAATTAATTAAACACGTGTAAGGATTTAATTGGGGGGACAGCGAGCGAGACGGGATTTGGGGATAGCAGATCTGGATCCGTTTGGGAATAGATAGCACCGTTTTTAGGGATAACTACAAAGGTTCTTATTGCCGCACCACATTCATTGTGCTAAAAATAAAATTCATGAACTTGAGTGGTAATATTCTTGGATTTATTTGACGACCTATTCACAAACTTTTTCCACTGTTTCGTTTAAATTAAACACAGTTAATTAAACCCAAGATTGAGTAATTTCCTCTACCAGAAGCGCTAGTGGCAGTAGATGAAATTCCATCTCCCTATCTTTTATTGTAGGATTTTGTACCAAAATGTAACAAAGTAATCCATGCACTTCATTTTTAGTTATTGTTTGCTTTGAAATAATTATTATTCAGGGTATTTGACAACCGTTCATAATTGACTATTTTATAGTACTAGAATGTTTTTGTTACTAAACACATTTTATTAAACTATAAATCTTGAAAGATCAAGAATTGCCACTAATAAGTAGTTAAAAATTAAACAGGATAGATAAGAACAAAAATTTAGCATTAATCAGGGTTAAAGACAAGTTTCATTATCCCCTATGCCATTCTAGTACATTCATTTAAATGTAGTGCGAAGGCAAGAAACATTATATAGTAGTAGTCTGTCACTAAACCTCTAAGAGTCTTCCTAATCCTCTTCGCAAAAGTCACAAAGGATTTCCTAACCATTTATCAAACTTGCGTGTAATTAAAATTGAAATAAGTACA
>CAVNYN010197924.1:2321-17421 GCA_963692815.1 Nyctanthes arbor-tristis
AGTGTGCATCTGGGGATAATGCCGCCAGACGTCTGATGTTTGAAAATAACTCGAACGCTTATGACACAAGTTTTTTGATATCTAATTAAAAAAAACTATGGCGAACATATTTGATTGGAGTATAGTTGCAAATTTTTAAAAGCATGAGCACGCTTGATTGAAGCTTTAAAGCATGTATTAAAAAAAATAAAAAATAAAAAAAGAACTCTTGACTAGGCAGTAATGCCAAACTTCGAGTGGTACTGGTTCGAGTGAGGCTTAGTTGAAACCCTTAAGATATACTATTAAAAATTTAATTGTCTGTAAATATTCCAATGCTGCCCAAGTCGAACTAAGACATACAGTCTGACCGACACATGACATTATTTGTGAATTCGTGTATGTGTGTGTATATATATATATATATATTGGTTTAAAAGTCGACAAATTAATACTTATGCATAAATATTCAAATTAGTGGTTCTTACAGTACTTTCGGAAGGAGACAGATCGAAGGCCCCCCATTAAGGTCAAAACTCAAAAGTGATGGGAACGAAATTATAAAAAAAGAAAAAAAAAAAGGTATTTGTACTTTTGTATATTTTTCCACGAAAAGCAGTAATCAAACTCAATTTTTATTCGCCGCATTCCACAATGGTGGGCAGAAATCAAGCAACGTTTCCTTTTATAATATTATTTTTCTTGAAAAATAAATGGAGTTAGTCAATTGTTTTCCTAACTTCATGATATATATATTTCTTATTCGTATATAAGCGTTTTTAATATGGGGAAAAGACCGTGTTCCCTCACAAAACCAAACAACCTTACCAATCCTTACCTAAAAGAGAGGTTAAAATTTGGCTCCTCTTTACCCCTTCATTTTTTCCCTTTATATTTTTTATTTACTTTTTCTCCCTGACAATGGAAATACTCCTCTAAAAATACCAATGGTGTTGAGCAATAGTTGAGGTGGCACGTAAAACACTCTAGTACTTGGTACTACTCACTAATGAAAAATCCACATGTAGATTTAACACCCAAGTTTTTTTTATTAAATTTGGGCCCAATATCCACTTGTGGCCGGTTCTGATTAGTCAAGAGTATTGAGTGTTCGTTATTCTTGGAGTATTAGAGTTTTTCCGACGAGGCAAGTATATGTAGCATTAAAAGATATAAGTGAAGTTAAAGAATTTGACTTGATTGATTTAGCATATTATTTAACGATATATGAACTGATATTGAGCATTAATAGTGCTAACATTATTCAACATTTAAAGAAATGTCAACTTTCATAAAAGTCCAAAATACCAATAAGACGGAAAATGAAGAGACATGCTATCAGTACATACAATATGAACAAAACCTATACACACTTTATGTATTTATTTAAATGTTTTTTACCATATCTTTTTTGAAATGACAACTTTTGAGAGTGCATAAAAATTCAGGGAGATGTGTGCAACTTTCGTACACCTTATATGAATGTACAAATCATACTTTTCAAAAATAATACCATGTTGCAATCTAATCGAGAATCATGATGAATTGGTCACGCGAATCTTATGTTAGAAAGTGGGATTTTGGGAAAAAGATACAAAAGATTAATGTACATTGTACAAGGTCTTTCTCTTATGTGGGATACAATTATGGCCATCAATTTCAAGTTTAGTGTTGGATTTTGCCAACTTTTAAGTCCTCACGATAATGAAAGGAATCGTCTAAATCAACAGTCTTTACAAGTCAGTTCTCCCGAACTTGCAATGGCCGGTTTTCATGTTATGCATGTTAAGCAACTACTTTGGTGATATATTTAATTTAATTCGTAGAAGATCAAGTCATAAGTCAACAATATATATCATGCCTTACGACATTTCGTGTGAAAAGGTAGTTATACAGAGAGAAATTTTAAAATTGGTAGGTATGGAATAACACATACGTGACTTGAAAGACTATTACTATCGGCAAGCTTTGTTGTTTTACTGCAACCAGCAACGTGTGCGTTATACTTCTTGCCGTCTTTGTGATGTCGTCTTAGAACAAATCTCATGTTAAATTTTCCCCATTTTGCCCCTTGTATGATTCCTATAAATTATAAAGCGTTTCACGCAAAAAATAAAAAATAAAAATAAAAAATTAAAAATATACACTAATTATGTTGATTAAGTACTTAGTTAGAGTATAACTTTAATCGATGACTGATATTCAAAAGATGGTAATTTGTTTTAGTTCCAACACGATACATGTGGTGGTAATTTTGACGCACGAAGTATACAATGTGAGAAATCTATTAATATATAAAGGCACTTAAGTGCCCTTTGTTTTTCCCTCCCATTTCCTCTGTGGTGACACTTTCGGTCAATCCTTTGCAGTGAAGATCTTATTTCTGGCAAATTTATTTATTTTGTTTCTTTTAAGATGATTTCCCTTTTATTGCTCTTTTATCCGTGCTTGGTTTGCAGGTTTCCTTACCGGCATCGGTTTATTCCTCTTTTATATTCATGTTATCCGCCGAAAATATGCTACTAGAAGTATTTCCATCCCAACAACCAGCTAAAAATCTATTAATTAATATATAAAAGCACTTAAGTGCCCTTTGTTTTTTTCCCGCCCATTTCCTCTCTGATAACACTTGCGGTCAATCCTTTGCGGTGAAGGTTTTTTTTTCTGGCAAATTTATTTATTCTGTTTTTTTTTCAAGATGATTTCCCTTTTATTGCTCTTTTATTTATGTTTGGTCTGCAGATTTCCTTCCCGGCATCGGTTTATTCCTCTTTTATATTCATGTTATCGGCTGAAAATATGCTACTAGAAGTATTTCCATCCCCACAATCAGCTAAAAATCTGCTAATTAGAAGTATTTCCATTCTGCCTCTGTCATATTCATGTCTTCTCCGTCGCAATGGCTGAAACAATTTTGAAGACCAACATTGACGGTGCGTCACATAATCGGAACCACTTTTTTGGATCCCAACAAGAGTTCGAGAAAGACCGTCCCTAGAGACTAAGTCACGCATGACAGTTCTGCCGCACACCTGTACTGACTGGAGAACCTCTTTACTGCTCTGGCGACTGTCGAGCCATCTGTGTTTCAACTTTTTTTTTTTTAGGTAGGTTTGAGTACTCCCTTGATTATGTGTTTTGTTCTTTTGTTTTGTGAAATTAAGTTTTACTTTGTCAAGTTTTTCTATTGTATAAGACGTAAATTGCTATTTTTGTCAAGTTTTGCCAATGATTGAAGATTCAATACTAAAGTTAGGTATGCATTATTATTATTTTTTCTTTGCAATCAAAGTTTTATTTTTTTTCCTTTAAAACTACTTTGAAGGTTTTCTGTTATTTGAGTTTATAACATTTGTTTTAACTTCCCGTTTACTATGAGAAATCATTGGTGAACAACCTGAAATTTTTCCCGTATCATTAAAGTTGTATATGTGAATTGAGGAACACATATCCTATAATGTTTGAAGTTAGTATGGTTTGTTTTACTGTTCTGTCACCTGTTTATGCATATATGAACTTGATTCTTATTTTGATGCACTTATGAACTACTTTGCTAAAGTTTATAACTTCATTGGTAGTGTTTTGATCCAAATGTAGGTGATCACTGACAAAAGATTAAAGAAGATGTACCCATGAATATTGATGCCGTAAGTAGATTTCATTTTGTCATCAACGAGTTCTGTTTTGATATGATGTTTTGATCCGATGTGCGCTTGCGTATATATGGGTTTTGATAAAATGAAGTGCATTCATTTATTTGTTGTATTCATTTGTAACTTTGTATCATCTTTTCCATTGATGAAACAATTGATTCTATGAAAGTGATGTAATCGGCAGATGTAATCATATTGTCTAAAAGTTTTACCAATTTTTGGTTTTCACCTTGCCTATTGATTCGTATTAGGTCCGTTCAAACAAACGTGTATATACACATTCATCTTAATATGTTTTCATGCTTTTAAATATCTGTATTTAATTTATAGACTAAATTTTTGTATTGCTTGCTTTAAAGTATTGATTTTTTATTGGGTTTAATTTCTTATCTTCGCTTCGGGTGGTTTGATTTGGAATACTTACAAAGCTATTTCATTTGGCAACTCATTTATAAAAGGGTTATTTACAAATCTACCTTGGACATTCCTATCATGCTTGGATTTAACATTTAAAAATCAACCTTGGTCATTCAAATTTATTCAAATTTATTGAGGTTTGAGTTTGTTAGCTTGAAATGAATAATTAGTTAATAAGCTTTTATTTTTTTGGCTCGCAAGAACGGGGAATTTTTTTTAGATGTGCCTTTTTCCCCCCAATTACTGCTATGTTGTCATTATATTTTTCACTATCCACCACTAACCAGTCTCTATGCAGTTGGCAAGTTTTCTAATTTCTGCCTTTATATTTTCTTTTGAATCCAATCTTTAATTTCTTCTCTTTCCTTCATCCTTGCAAATTAGAGAAGCACTAAATCTTGGAGCTATTGGCATTGCAAAGGCAAGTCTTTCTATTCCTCCTTTTCGGACTATATATATTTCATTTATATATACACGGCTTGATTCGATCTTTTCATTTTTGGTTTAGGGCTGATAGTGGTCATTTATTTATTATTTATTTAATTTTTCCATTTGAAATGGCACCACCATTGAAGGAGTTTATGTTATATGTATAGGATAATATATGAGCTGAAGCCATATTAGAGATCTGCTGAAAATTTAGGTGCTGAATGGGTGCTCTATCTTCGTCTATAAGGTTGTGCACCAAAGCAATACAATTAACTATAGGACAAAGACTAGAATGAGTATAGAGGTATTCTACAATTTGTAATTAGGTTGTACATGGGTGTACTTCTATCATTTCAGATATGGCGATGTTCCACGTATTATCTTTATTAAACTTTAGAAATTAGTTGAAGAGATACTAAAAGTTTTGCTTCTGTCGTTTGAGATGCTAAGGGTTCTTTGTTGATACATGGTAAAACCTACATAGTATCTGCTATGATACCATGCAACAGTCACCATCAAATTTATTTTTGAAATTTGTAACAATATAATAGTGGTGTCATATAAATTCATCTCTCTTTTATTCTTCACCTAAAAAAAAATAATAATAATCTACAGGGGGTTCATTAGAATTGTAAAATGGGTAATTTATGTGTCATGATGATTTCTTTTGTGGAGCAATGTAAGTAAATAGTAAAGATCTTAGCTTTTGTTCTTTAACGTGTTATCTTTGATTTTTCAATTTTCGTGTGCTTTCTAACTTCTAATCTTTCATCATGTTGTCAAGGCAAAGAAGAAAGATTCACTTAGGAAATATATATGCCATGAAGATCATGTATAAAAAGCTTATCACCAACCAAAAAATGGCTAATGAAATTGGAACACATTGTATCAGATCAATTTGATCATCGAGGTGTATTTACATTTCAAGATATTTTATCTCTCTGTGAGTCTTGATGTCACATTACTATATATTCTTTTGTTATGTTGGCTAAACTTATATGGATATGAGCATAATATGCGGGGGGATGCAAATGTAGAATTTGAGTCTTGTGAAGGTGGATAATTTTTGATCAAATAACCAAGTCAAGTAGAATTTGACAATTCAGTTTGTAATATGTATTAGCTTTTAGCATTACATATCCGAAAGTTATTAAATGAACTTTATTTTGTCCAGAATTGGAGTTTTAACATGCAATTCATCAATACTTTTGCTTATGAGTAACGTTTTATAAGATCACTGATGCTAAACGTTTTATAAGATCACTGATGCTAAACACATGCACTTGCTTTTATTTCAACTTATCATTTAACACCGAATATACTACGAAAGAAACCAATTGTATTAATAGTATTTAGTCTTTGTTTATTTTAAAGAGAAATGAATAAAAGAGAAGAAATAGATAGAAAGAATTTCAAGATCTTTTCAACAGAGAAGAGAGGGGGAAAAACTTAAAGGTTTAAAGTGGTTTTCCCAAATTTATATTAGGATGAAAAATTTTAATGATTTTTATAATAATAATAATACAATAAATATTTTCTATTATGTAACTTTTGATTGTAGATATTTTATTATAGTCTTATAGTTAATTATTTAAATTATAGTATTGAAAATTTGTCTTCCCGTGCAATGCATGGGTGCAAGACTAGTTGACTAGTAATGGCTTTGAAGTTATGGACATGCTTAATTAGTTGCAGTAATTTTATGACACCAGCTGGAAGTGTTAGAGCTCAGTTGATGTTCCAAGTGAAATATATATAGATATGAATTTCCGTTGATTATTTGTTACTAAAGGACAACAAATCGAGCCTAATTAGGGCAAAGATCGATTTATACTTGTACATACTTGACTGTAGAATGTGCCTTTTATCTCGTGGAAATTAGCCAATACACACCCACCCTTGTAATTAGAAAAATACTTATTTTAGATCGGAAGAGCACACATTACAAAGGTTGGATCATTTTATTTGGAAGAATATGGTCAGTGTAACAAATTACAATTGAAAGTGTGATAAGTCTTTTTGCAATTTGTTTTCAATAACTACTCCCAAGACTAAAATAGTTACAATTGAGAATATTTTTTCAATTTATTACAAATGTAACAACTTACATGTAAAAATCCCTCTTGTCTTTATGAAGTTTCTTTATAAGGCATTGCAAGAGATAAATTAATGATAGTGTTGGGTTATGATCCAAACAGTTAGGCCCTGTTGTCAGCCCATTTAGAGTCCAGCCCATTAGGTCTTGTTAATTCTAGTCATTGATCTTTTGTGTTTAATCCTATAGTTGTTTATCCTATACTATATATTTGTGTTTTGTCTCTGAAAGAACTCGGACTCACAGAGAGAACACAAGATAGGAAACCCTAACTATGACTGCGGAATTCTCACTCTCAAATTTGTGTTGTGTACTATGTTTCTTGGTGTTATAGTTTAGAAGCCGTATCCACTGTGTTGTGGAGGCTTAACAGAGACGTAGCCGTTTTTTTCAGTGAACCTCGGGTACCTTAGTGGGACAAATATTTCCATTGTTGTTTATTTCTTCCGTTACTGCTTTCACAAACTGTGATTAGTCTGTTAATCTAGAGTTTGGGTATCTTGGGGTTTCGGGTCCGATTTGTATAACAAGTGGTATTAGAGCAATCATTGGGGTGCAAGATATTGATCCGTGCCTTGTTGTTTTCTCATTGCTGGTCGTCACTGGGTCTGAGGACTCAGATCAGTAAGTCGGTATTACATTTGCGTAATTCATTTGTTGATTCTTGGTTATACCCTGTTTGTGATGATTTCAAACTGCCTGTTTGATATCTTCTCTGTTACCCTAGGTTTTTCTAATATTATCGCTGATTTGTGTAATCGTGTGATTCTGTTGTCTTCTTCCCTTATTCCCGTAGTATGTGTGTCTGAATATTAGAATTAAGGATCCCACTGGATTTACTCCTCTTGACCTGAGATCTTCGAGTCTTATGGAACCCTGAGGTTGTTAGTATGGTTAAATTCTATTGCGTGAATTTGCTTTGTGTTTCTGACATTATTTTTATAATGTTTGCTTCTGGGTTCCATGTAGAACCGTTTGATGGGAAAAAGGATTTTCCCATCTGGCAATAGAAGATGCGTGGCATCTTGGTCTAATAGAAAGTGGCCAAAGCCATTGATCAATCTTATACTGATACTGAAACTATTGAGATGATTGCTGAGATGGATGAGCTTGCTTATACTTCTGTTATATTGCATTTGTTTGATTCTGTGCTTAGAAAGACTTAGAAAGATTGGTAAATAGAAAACGCTGAGTCCTTATGGGATGAATTAGAAGCTGTGTACTTGGAATCAACTCTGACAAATAAAATGTTTTTACTTGAAAAATTTTTCAGCTATAAAATTGATCCCAATAAGGACTTGGATGAAAAATTTGATGTGTTTACTAAGCTTATCCAAGATATTAAGAATGTTGGTGATAAACACATTGATGAATATAAGGCTGTTGTTCTTCTTAACTCTATTCTTGACTCATATAAAGATGTGAAATCTGCCATTAAGTATGGCAGATATGATGTTTCTGTGGATATGGTTATGACTGTCCCAAGGTCTAAAGAACTAGAACTAAAATATGAAAAGAACCTTGGTGAGGGGTATATGGCCAGAGGAAGAACTCAATATAGAGGAAACAACTCTAAGAATGGTCAGAATGGGAGGTCTGAAAGTAAGAAAAAGGGAAAACATAGATCAAAGTCCAAATCTAAGGCTAAGCACAGAAACTGTTACAAATGTGGGGAAAAAGGTCACTATATCAAAGACTGTACTAAACCTCCTCAAAACTAAAGTTACAAAAACAAATCCCCTGACCAATCCAACTTTGCTTCTTCCACTTCTAAAAACATGGGTGATGTTTATGTAACTATAGGGTATAGTATATCTAGTAAGTTTGATATGACCGAATGGTTTCTTGATTCTGGTTGCACTTTCCACATGTCCCCTTATGATAGTAAGTCCAAATCCAGTAATTTCATTTCTATCCCTACTTTGGAAGATGATGGGTTTTCTGGTAGTTTTGGTCGTGGATTTCTGAAGGTTAACAAGGGGTTCAAAGGTCCTAACAAAATGGTTTGTATATGTGTAAGGTTGAGGTGATGCCTTTACACACTGAGGCTGCAAACTCTGTCACAAAAGATGTGACAAATTTATTATTTATGGCATAAAAAACAAGCTCACATTAGTAATAAAGGCATTCAAATTTTGCAAAAACGTGATTGTTTTAAAAAGGACAATGTCTCTGAAATCCCAGTATGTGAAAACTGTGTTTTAGGCAAACAACATAAAATGTCTTTTCAAACTGGTTTGCATAAAACTAATTCAATTCTTGAGTATGTGCATGCTGATGTATGAGGTCCATCTAACACACATGCTCATGGGTGGAAATAAGTATTTCTTTATCAATAATTGATGATTTTTCAAAGAAACTATGAGTATTTCTTTTGAAAAATAAATTTGATATGTTTGAAGCTTTCACAAACTGGAAAATTTTGATAGAAAATAAAACAAATAAAAAGGTACAATGGGCTTGAATTTTGCAATAAAAATTTTGATGATTTCTGTAAACTTAATGGGATTCAAAGACATAGAACTGTCTCCCATATCCCTCAGCAAAATGGAGTTGATGAGAGGATGAATAGGACAATACTTGAAAAGGTCAGATGCATGCTAACTGTATCTGGCATGTCTAAGCCTTTCTGGGGTGAAGATGTAATAACTGCGGCCTACCTTATAAATAGAACACCTTCTATTGCTTTAAATGGTAAAATCCCTGAAGAAGTTTGGAGTGGCAGACTAGTTGACTATTCTAATTTACGAGTATTTGGCTGTTCTGCCTACTCTCATAAAAAAAAGGATAAGTTTGACCCTAGGTCCTAGAAAAGTGTTTTTCTGGGATATTCTGAAGGTTTTAAAGGCTATAGACTATGGGCTAGGGGCATGGTTTTAAAACTATAGTCAGCAGAGATGTAATTTTTAAAGAGGACGAAATGCCCTGTTTAAGTGTGTAAAAGTCTGAAAACAAAAAGTCTATACATTCTGAGGGTACTTCAATTCAGGTGGAGTTACCTGTGAATGAGGACATCATTTCTAAAAATGTTGAATCTTCAGTCTAATGAAAATGATGATACTTCTACTGGTGAAGTTCCTGGTGCTGAGAATGAGAATGATAATAAGGATAACGAGTTTGGGGGGGGTTAGGGGAACATGATTCTAGTTTGGCTGCAAACAGACCTAAAAGAGACAATAGGAAAATGCCTGCTAAGTTTGATGACTACTAATTGTCTGCTTTTGCCTTTAATGCTTATAAATATTTAGTTTCACCTGAAACTAAATCCTTTGAGGAAGCCATTAAATATGATCATTCTGAACTTTAGATAAATGCCATGAGAGATGAGATATCTTCCCTTCATAAAAACAAAACCCGGGTTTTAGTTTCTAAACCCAAGGGGCACTCTATTGTTGATTGCAAATGGTTGTTCAAAATTAAAAAAGGTGTTGATAATTCTAGCTCTGTTAGATATAAAGCTAGACTGGTTGCTAGAGGTTTCACAGGAAAAGAAGGAATTGATTATACTGAAATTTTTTCTTTAGTTGTCAAATATACCACTGTTAGAATTATGTGTGCTCCTTTTGCTCATTACAATTGGGATATGAAACAATTAGATGTCAAAACTACCTTCTTATGTGGTGACCTTGATGAGCAAATGTATATGATTCAACCTGTGGGTTTTACTGATTCCAAGCATCCTAATCATGTATGTCTTCTAAAAAAATCTTTGTATGGCTAAAAGCAATCTCCTAGATAGTGGAACAAAAGGTTTGACACTTATGTTTTAACTGTTGGATTTAAAAGAAGTAAGTATGATTACTG
Source organism: Nyctanthes arbor-tristis (assembly GCA_963692815.1). NCBI lineage: Eukaryota > Viridiplantae > Streptophyta > Magnoliopsida > Lamiales > Oleaceae > Nyctanthes > Nyctanthes arbor-tristis. The sequence continues at coordinate 12,699 of CAVNYN010197924.1, forward strand.
TTTATACTTTAAAATTGATGAGTTAAAGCATGCTTCTATTTTCTGCTGTTATATGTTGATGATATGCTTCTAATCAATTCAAGTATAAAATCTATTGAATCTGTGATAAATTCTCTAAGTGCTGAATTTGATATGAAATTTCTTGGAGATGCCAAAAAGATTTTAGGCATGAATATTTACAGAAACATAAGTGTAAATACTCTTGTGTTGAATCAAAGTGCTTATGTGAAAAAGATTCTTGAGAAATTTTCTACAAGTAATTGTAACCTGTTTATGTGCCTCTTGCAAGTTATTTCATGCTAAGTAAAGAACAGTGTCCCAAATCTGATGATGAAAATGATTATATGAATAAAGTGCCTTATTCAGTGTCATGTTTCTGATGGTCTGTACTAGACTAGACATTGCATATGCTCTTAGTGTTTTGAGCAGATATATATCAAATCTTGGCTTGCAGCATTGGGAAGCCTGGAAATGGCTTCTCAGGTATTTGAAAGGTACTTGTGATAAGGGACTTGTTTATAATTCTGTAAAAAAGGTGTTAACCTTAAAGTTATGTAGATGCTAATTATGCAAGTGATAAGGACAATAGGAAATCTACTACTTCCTATGTGTTTACTATTTGTGATACTTGCATATGTTGGAAAGCTCAATTGCAACATATAGTAGCTTTATCTACTACTGAGGCATAGTATGTAGCCATTACTAAGGCTAATGAAAGAAGCTCTTTGGCTGAAAGAAAATGTTTAAGTATTTTCTGATAGCGAGTCTGCTATACAACTGTGCAAAAATCCTGTCTTTCATGATAGGACTAAGCATATCGATGTTAGATTGCATTTTATTAGAGATATTGTTGCTAAGAGTGAGCTTTCCTTGGAGAAGATCCCTACTCAATATAATCCTGTAGACATCGGAACAAAACCTTTTCCTTTAAACAAGTTTGCATCATGTTTAACTATGTAGAACATTGATGCTAGGTAAGTGGTTCAGATTGGTTCTTATACTCATTGTGTTAAGTATAAGTAACTAATCTGAACTTGTGTTTTTTAGTTTAATTTCTGTCTTTTTTGTTTTCATTTGTTGAGTTACAAAGGAATAACTTTGTGTTTTCTTTTGAAGATCTTAGAGGTTAAGAAACAACTGATGATATGGTTTCTGCACTATGGTGTTTGGCTCAAGATGGAGATTATTGGGTTATGATCCAAATAGTTAGGCCCTGTTGTCAGCCCATTTAGAGTCCAGCCCATTAAGTCCTGTTAATTCTAGTCGTTGATCTTTCGTGTTTTATCCTAGCCGTTAATCCTATACTATATAATTGTGTTTTGTCTCTGAATTAGGTCAGAGTGAGATATACGCAGTCATAGTTAGGGCTTCCTTTCTTGCGTTCTCTCTTGAGTCCAAGTTCTTTCTCTGAAAGAACTCTCCCTAGGGTTTACTTCTATGTGAACTTCTGAGTGAATCTCTACAGTGAGGATGCCTTGTAGTGTGCATTTGTTCTTCTCTTTGTGAGATTCTCATGCTCATAGTTGTGTCGTGTACTCTGATTCTTGGTGTTATAGTGCAGAGGCCGTATCTATTATGTTGTGGAGCCTCAACGAAGATGTAGCCTGTTTTCCGGTGAACCTCGGGTCCCTTAGTGGGACAAATATTTCCAGTGTTGCTTATTGCTTTCTTACTGCTTTCACAAACCTCGATTAGTCTGTTAATCTACGGTTTGGGTATCTTGGGGTTAGGGTCCGATTTGCACAACATATAGCATAGGTGTAGACATAAAATGATAGAATAGAAACCTAAATTTGACGAATAGAATCCTAGACACTTTTTCTTTTTCTTTTTTTAAATTTTTCGAATGATTTTTCCAAATAGAAGTAGCCTTTGACCAAGGAGGCTACCCCTTATCTACTAGTACTAACGATCTAATACCAGATGTTTGGTAGTATGATGCCACTAGACACTGATGTATCTGACACGCAATATCACGAGGTATGATGTAGCATGTCAGATGATATGCATTTGATAGACCATATCAGCGTCTGGCGGCATAACGTCTGACATTAGATCATTTTTACCCAATCTATACTACCTCTAGAATATAAGAGGGTATATAAGGATGTAAGATAAGAATCATGCATGGATTTTATGCCTTGCACGGACAACACAAGGCAACGTAGGAGGAAAATTTGTCATTTCTAATCAAGAAGTGACTAACATTTATGACTCATTGATTTTAGAAGACTAGCACTACGAATAAAGATAGAAAAGAAAAAAAAAATGTACTACTCTTTCCCTCTAAAAAAGATAGTTCAGTATTTCATTTTCGTCTATCTCAAAAAGATAGTCCAATTGCTATATCGGGCTTGTATTTAATTTTTCCTTTCCATGTTTACCCCTAGTTAATTAACCACTTAAAATACTTAAGTACCAAACTTCAAGGGAAAATGAGTTAATTAATTTTTTTTTTTGCATAATATTCATGGTGTTCACAAAATTCTAATAAACACAATTCTAATGGACACAATTTGAATAATTGTATGCATTTTAATATTAATTCTATTTTAAGCATTGGTATTAATTCCAAACCATTAATTATGCATAAGAGCTAAAATGGAAAAATACACATAAAATAAAATTAAATGTTCCAACCACATTACCTACCGATTATCCGTATATAAATACTATTGTCATATCTTTAATTGTGGGGGCGGGAGAGTAATAAATAATTGAAAAGATAGAAGAAATTTGCCCCCACGCTAGAACGTTTTTAGCACAAAGTTTTAGGTATTAGCATATTAAATGTGTAGATAGGTGAGTTGGTTTAATTTCAGCTAATATATTATGTAAGCAATTTCAGTCTTTTGTTGACAAAAACGAGTACGAAATAATACAATAATTAATTACTCATGAAATGTTACAAAAAGAAAAGGCTAGAAAAGTTTCTTTTAGATGACTTGATTGATCATATTCAAGATTCTTACCTGCAGCTAGCGAACAAGACCTTTATATTATATTGGGTTGCTACATATTTCACCTAAAATTGAGAAATGAAAGCCACCAACCTTTCAAAATTTCCTCATTTTTTGACAAAAATTAGGTTTTAGATAATCTTATCAGCAAGTACTACTAAATATTATTAGTGAATGCGAAAATAAAAAAGAGAATATATAGATTCTATAGTCAAATCTTCAAAACTTTTTAGACCCACGATATACATGAAATTGGAGAAAAGTGATTTTGAATTGGATTTATATGGAATAAATTCCGTAGAGATAAATGATATGAAGGTTAGCAGCTTGTATACTTCATTACCGATTGAGTATTACATCCAAATCATATTAGAACATTTCTTAGAGATTCTTGCTTTTGTGCTTTTCACAAGAACAAGAATAATATCTTGAGCATACCAGAAACTTCGTACGCACTTACTTAGTCGTTCACGCATATAGAAAGACTTACCATATATCACGTTATTATGCATGTTTTTCTTATCGGTTAGCCATAGTCCCCAAGACCTAATCCCCGACAAAAGTAAGAAATTCCCCATATTTTGACCATTTCAAGGTGGAAGGGGTTGCTTCTGTATATCTGTACTATATATAAGAGAAAATATAGGGTGAACATTTTTGGAGGATTTTACCTCTATGCATTTGTTCTAATTCCTCATTTGTCCTTACTTATTAATTGTTAATAATCAATATTTTAATTTTAATTAAATTGAATTGAATGAAATTAATTAAATTATTAAAACTTTTAAACCCCCACTTTAGTATTAATTATGACATCTATACTTATATATTAGATTTTTGCTTTAATGATTCCTCAAGCATTACAATCTTTACTATAATGATAAAATTGATTTTACATTATAGATGTTTATATATGATTTCCCCTAATATGGTTTGCAATAATGATTCCTCTAACATTACAATATTTACCAAGATATAGTCTATATATCAAAACACATCATAGATTGGATTTCACTTTACTCTTTAAGGTTTTGCTACATGTGCTCGAGTAGAAGTTTTTAGCTACTTTTCACCTTTTTAATTCTGAATATGGTTATATAATGTCAAAATGTTACATACTGTTTGGTTACTGTTTTTGGTTTGCCTTTTGATATTTTCTAATTATTTTTCATTGACGTTGAATTTAGATCAATATTCATCATGCCCAATGCGAAAATTTGATTTATGTTTTCACCTCTATAATGGTTGCAAATTATTATTTAGATTAAATCACCTAAATTTTTAGATTGATTTCTAATATATTAACTTTCCACTTTCTAACTAATAGTTGTAGAAATAAAAAAATTTCACTTGGTATAGATAAAAATTATTAGTTAATTCCTATATCATATACGTTAGAATCACGTGTGTAATGCACTTGTCTAATACTAGTCTAATCTAATTAAATAAAAGGAGAGAATTTCTTAGTTCACCAAAATATTTCTTCAATGTAGTTTAGAGGTGTAATCATAATTTAATATTACGTAAAATAATTTATTGAATTCGTATACACACATATATATACACATGAATTCATTATGGCATTTTATGATGTCATCTGTTGTTGACGTGAAGGCTGGTTCAACAACCGGCAAAGGGATCAATGACTATTTTTGTTAATTCATCTAGAAAGTTGGATCAAATATACGGATAACGCCATAAAGTGGCATCCGCGTTGAAAAATTTCACTGACTTTGCACAACTATTGAAATCTTCTATACCTT
>CAVNYN010197971.1:749-11437 GCA_963692815.1 Nyctanthes arbor-tristis
GTTGCTCATTTTATTTTTTTTTTTTTTTTTTTTTTTTTTTTTTTTCTCCCTCCCTTTTGGATGGGGTAGTCAGGGTAGGAGGAAAGTTTGTGTAGATCTTCAATTCGCATTAGCCAGATGTTAATGGATTTCAAGGAGTTTAAGAAATAAAATGTATAATCTTTTCCTTCTTTTCTTATGATGAATCATTTTTTTATTTTTTTCCCGGTATGATGAATCTGGGAACATGAAAATTCTGTTTCCATGTTAAAATCATGCGTATTATGATATTGTGTGATTCTAATTTGAATTTTAATGTCAGGCGTATGACATGTTTCAGTGTGGTAGGAAATGCTGGGCATCTCTAATCCAAAAACTCTCTCTCTCTCTCTCCCCGCACACCGCCAATGCACAAAATTACACAGGAAGGTATAATTTTTCACACTTTGTTTTACAAAACTCTTCTAACGACATCTCTCATGCACGAAGTGTACATGTGGGGAGAAATAGGCATATGATCAGGGGCGGAGCCAAGGGGGGGCCATGCCGGGCCCCGGCCCCCCCCAAATTGAAAAAAATCCTTTTTTTTTCTTTGTTTTAAAAAAAAAAATTATATATAAAGGTAATTTAGTTATGCGTAATATATGGCTCACCCTTCCGACCCAGCCCTCTAATAGCTCCTGGCTCCGCTATTGCATATGATTACAATATTTCCTCACGCCTTTCTTTTGTTTTCCACCTCATTTATCTTTATTTTTTATTTTTTGAACACAATATCCAGGAAAATGACTACGGCTAGACATTGTCAAAAGGATATTATGCTGGAAAATAAAGAGAGAGACACGAGGGAAAATTGAGGTTATGTGTATTATGTATATATATCCCTCACATTTTGTGAATCAGGCATGCTTCAGCCCATGTACTCTAAAAATGGTTCTATATATTTTCCATATTACTTTTTTTCTCTATTTTCTAATATACTCAATAACTTATGTATATCGAAGACAAATGAACTACTTGATTGTTAATTATTTATCACAGCAAACAAATAAAATTTTGAAAGAACAACTAAAAAAACTGCATTTTTTATCACATCGAAAAATAAATACGATGTACACTAATTATAAATAAAATTTTGAAAGAACAACTAAAAAAACTGCATTTTTTTACCACATCGAAAAATAAATACGATGTATACTAATTTCTAGTTCTTGTATTGTCCCATAGGTCAATTTGGTCATTTTTTTGGATGATTTTTATAATGTGGTATGTCTTTCTATGTTTTAACTTGTAGCAGTTTAGTTTAATTATATGTGAAAGATATTTTTTCTAGCAAGTTGTATCATGCCTAGTGAGTGGTTGTGAATAGAATAAGTAATATTAATTTCAACTTCTCCCGATATTATAACGAAAATTAACGGAAAAGGGGTTTAATATATTTGGTAGAATTAGGGGGAAAAATAAGAAAGGAAAAAGCACCATAGTGACAGTTTTGTAAATTTGGTTAAAACTGAAAAACCAACCGTTGTCCAATTCTCAAACCAGGAGCGGGTTGCTTTTGGGTCAAGCTCAAAAATGACCCGAACCAGACAACGCCTAGCCCTAAAATTCTTGTATTAGGTTAATTTCACAAATCATACCCAAACTTTGAGTTAAGATCGGTTGGGTCCTCAACTTTTTGACTTCTTATGTTCTCAACCTTTTATAAATTCACAAGATAGATTTTTTTAAACAAATTCAGTCAACATTGCTGTTAACTTTCTAATAAAATTACCGTTATACCCCTTAACTTTTTAATTTAAAAAAGATTTCAAAATATTAAAAATTAAAAAATTAAAAAAGAAAACACTCACCCCACCCGTCCCAAGAATGGTTATTAGAATGTTGGCATTAGGAATGGCAATAGGACAGGCATTACTCGATCCACGCGAGTACTCACCCCGAACGGGGCGGATAAGTATCGGGGCAGGTACGAGGCGAAAAATTTCGCCCCGAAGTCTTATCCGGGCAGGGATGGGTTTTGGCCGCCCCGCCCGCCCGGTCTCCTTTTTTTTTTTTGAAAAAATATTTTGTTCCCTATGAAGTTTCGACTCCAGGTGCCAAAGATGAAACTAACATGAAACTTATGATGACTTTTCATATGATTTTAATTTCATTTTTCTCCTCATTTTTCTAGTTATTTCTTAACGGGCGCGGGTAACGGGTATTTTTCTTTTACCCATCCCAAATCTCGCCCGCCCCGTACCCAATTCAATCAGGTACGGGTGCTGGATTTCTTAACGGGGAGGGGACGGGGAGGCATACCCGCTCTGAACCCGCCCCATTGCCATTCCTAGTTGCCATTTCCAACAGCCAAAAATGAATGGGTGAATCCCCCTCTCCCCCATCACAGACTGCTGTCATTTCTTACGACACTATTGCTGCCTGAAACGGCAACAAAAATGTTGTCGTTTTCTAGCTGCTAAAATAGGGGGCTTCTTTTGCTGTCATTTTCGGCGGCCGATCATGGGAGGGAAGGGTCGGTGGGGGTAGGGTGGGTGTTTTCTTTTTTAATTTTTATTTTTATTTTTATTTTTTGTTTTCTTTTGGTGTTTATTGGAAAATTAATAGGAATGTTAACGGAATCTGTCAGAAATAACCTATCGCGTGAATTTATGAAAGGTTGGAGACTCCGGAGATCGGGGAAAAAAAGTTAGAGGTCCAACTGATTCTTAATTCAAAACTTGAGGATGATTTGTGAAATAGCTTTTAGGAGTACCTAAGATATGATAGGCTACTTTAAGTTTGGACCAATTAGTAATATTCAATAACCCAATTTTAACAATAAATTAGGGCATTTGTATTTACAGGCCGGTTCTTGATTTGTCCATACTATCGGACGGGTCAGAATAGGGTATGCGGTACATGTGGATTTGCCTCATTATACCCATCCAAGTACCCGGTTCCCAGTTGCAATTATAAGGTCTTAAAACACCAACACCACTAGTAAATAATCACAGAAACATGACGGGGATAGGAAGGGATATAAGACGCATATTAAGTGATTTGGCCATTAGGGCTTTTTTGAAATCCATGTCAATGGGTAAAAGGATAAAAAAAATCTACCTCATACGACGCTCTTCCGATCTGTCTTAGAGCATCTTCTTCAGCATGTACCCTTAGGCATCTTTAATGGCATGTGAATTGCAAAAACGTTATAAATCTCATGTGTTACAAGAAAACGTAGACAATATCAAGCTAGCATTGTCTATCAATTATTTATTATTATTTTTGTATTTATCACTCCTCATAACTATCACCTAAGCTAATAATTAAAAACACGTGTTTGACTACTTTCACAATTCACATGCTCCATTGAAGAGATTTTACTACATTTTTCAACTCTATTTGTCACGTGTATTGGGACGGAAAGTGTGCCATTGGAGATGGTCTTAGATTCATATACGTGAATTCTTAATTAAATCATTGAAGATGGAGTAGGCAAACTCTTGAAGTACTAGAAATTTCTCCGTCAATCATATTATTGTTGTTCCCGACATCCTGATATGAAAGAAAATGAAAATGGATAATAACCAACAAAAGCTCTAGTTTCTTTCTTGTCACCTTTCATTACTTTCTGATTAATGAACCGTGCCGGTTACTGCATCTCAATCCAAGTCTCACTTCATTGTTCTTGCACCATAATTCTTGACTCTTTGTTGCGTCTACAAAAATTTTCTAGTACTTTCAAGAAGTATCATTACTGATTACACCATGTGTGACCCTACAGGACTCGAGGGGCCTAAAGTGTCATAAAAATACAATCTCCATCTTCACGACACAAAAGTATAGAACACATGCTACAAGTAACAAAAATCTCTACTCTAGCGTAAGAACAAAAATTATTTTGTAGAATCTTCTGATAATTTTGTACTTGAATTTTTGTGATCAATGAAATTTCTTAATCAAAAGAGAATATTCGTTGGTTTCATGTTTCTTTATTGGCAAAGTATTTGGCGACTACATGAGATTATAATCTGGATTATAATCTGTAACGTGGCATCATTTTATTGGTTTTTTTGTAAAAAGTAAACAATTGAGGCTTGACTTTTACTTTTTGACTTTTTTAAAAAAGTGAAACTAATGAAATGATGCCGTGTAGCAGATTATAATTCAGATTATAATCTTTTAAAGTTGCCAAACACTTTGTGGATGTCGGAGGGTAACTTGATTTCCAAATCTTAGAAAGCGTTGTCACATCCTATGAAGAAAATTATGAGCATCTCCAATAAATTTTGCCAACGTTAGCAAATCATTTTATTTTAAAATAAAATTAAATTAAATAAAAACAATTATCCCCACCGTATAACGTATATTTCATGAAATATATATATATATATATGAGTTAATTTTACACTTCGGCTTCAACTTTTGTGTTTAATATCAGCTGAGTCTCTAACCTTTTTTTTCAACCCTTTAGGTCCTCAACCTTTTATAAATTTATACGATTGGTCTTTTTTTACAGTTTCTGTCAATATTACCATTAACTTCCTGATAAAATTATTGTTATATCCGTTAACTCTTTAAATTAAAAACAAAAGATTTAAAAATACTAAAAAATAATGAAAAATAAAAAGAAAAAAGGAATACACAGCGCCCCCACTCACTTTGTCAAGAATCGCTATCTGAAACAGTAGCATAGGTGGCCAACTGGCTGTCGGAAATAGATTCCGGTTGCCAAAAAGATGTGCTGCCGGAACCATTTCTAGAAGCACTTAGGGAAGATTCACCCCACCTTTTTTTCTCGCCAGAAACGGTAGCAAAAAGGGGGAGGAAGTCTCCCTCTCATTTACAACAAACTACAACTGAGTCAGGTGTATACGTCCCCCTCATTTGCTTGTATACCTTTTTCATTATTAATAAAATTTATATCTCGAGATTTGATATTCGAGCTGAGATAACCTTTAAAAAAGAAAAATAACGTTGTACCTTTTTCAAAAATGCAACTGGGTCCCTAACTTTTTATTTTTGACAATAAGGCCCTTAACTTTTGATGAAATGACCGATGACGGACTTTCGAACTATTTTCCTCGTATATTCAAACCCTGACCTTCTTTCAATCTTTATTATAAACGACAATTTTAACTCAACGTGTTTCAAATGGAAATATAAACTATAAATTCCAGTTTTATCGATTACTTTCAAAGACATATAAACTATACCTACTATATATATTTAAAAAGATTTTAAAAAAGCCCGAGTGCAATTCTTTCGTCTTTGTTCAGTATAGTCTATCTCAACATACCAAATAAATTATCGACGAATGAGATCGGATAGATTAGAGCAAGCTCCAAATTGTACGAGCACTAAAGCAAATGATCATTAGTCACTTCTCACTAACCTCTACATTGTCTTGTTCGTTTATTATTAAAAATTTGAAGCACAATGGGTGCAGCCGCCATTAATACTACCACTTAATCGTAATATACTTCGTTCAATGTATCTAAAACTATATTATATTCCTCAATCCCACCAAATCTTGTCTATAAATTAACATTCAAGGTCCTTGATCTTATCCCACAAAAAAGATTCAAGTCTTTTGAACTCAATTTCATTACATTTTCTCGAATTTGAAAGCATGCAGAAATCACATAGATTGAGTTATTTTTCTTGTGTTGTAACATGTTTTATCTTGTTAATAGCAGCAAGGTCTGAACTAACAGAGGATTTCTATGCTAAATCATGTCCGAATCTGTTCACCATTGTTCGTAGGGAAGTTCGGAATGCGATCAAGTTTGAGATGCGAATGGCGGCTTCTTTGCTTCGGCTTCACTTCCACGATTGCTTCGTGAATGTGAGTAAAGAATCGAGCACCTAATGAATAGAACTGCAGGTTGTGAAGGTTCATTTATTAAGACGTAACGCGTCACTTTTTATTTTGTTTGCTTTAATAGGGATGTGATGCATCCATTTTATTGGACGGAAATGATGGGGAGAAATTTGCACTCCCAAACTTGAACTCAGCAAGAGGATATGAAGTAATTGACAGAGTGAAGAATGCTGTTGAGAGTGCATGTATTGGAGTTGTTTCATGTGCAGATATATTGGCTATAGCTGCCAGAGATTCGGTTCTATTGGTCAGTCCTTTTACTATAATCCGACGTGTACTGTCGAAATCTTAGCATTTGTACTGTTTAGATCTATTCAGTACAATAGTAAACAAGATCTGGGAGACTTGAGCTTTCGCCTTTCTTGGTGTAACAAGTTTAGCGTCTAATTATGATTTATCACGTGTTTAGTAGGTTAGATTACATGTAGTAAGTTGTGTCGCACAACCTCGACTCAAAACATCTTACAAGAAATACCTTTTATCGTGTCTATATGGCAAGTAGTATTGAACAAAATTTAACTCACGGTGTCTAGTCATGTCTAGTAGGGTGCACGTAGTGGAGTTGGTAAAGTAGATTAGAGACATTCGAATGTGACATGTATGTTTTTACTAAAGCATGCCTTTTATAGCGTGTAGGATTGGAACTAGCTAGTGACGAATATCGCTAACAAAATATGTACTTTATTGGCATGTTTAATCAGAAAGAAAAAGAAGTTAAAATCTTGTATGTTATATTTCACCCTACTGTTTAATATCATAAAGTTTTCGAAGAACGAAAGTAATGAGTGAAGTTTTTTGCAGAGTGGAGGGCCTTCATGGAAAGTTTTGCTTGGGAGAAGAGATGGATTAGTATCAAACCAAACAGAAGCCAACAATGCACTGCCTTCTCCCTTTGAATCTATTGATTCAATTACAGCCAAATTCTTGGCCGTAGGCCTAAATGTCACAGATGTTGTGGCCTTATCAGGTACTCTTTTTCACTTTAAAACAAGAAACAGAACAAAAAATTCCAAGATGTTGTAACGGAATCAAACACATGCAGGTGCTCATACCATTGGAGTTTCGAAATGCGCTTCCTTCAGCAACAGATTATCAAACTTCTCTGGGACGGGTGCTCCAGACAGCACGTTGGATAGTAGCCTAATTTCGGAACTACAAGCAGCTTGTCCAGTAAACAGTGATGGGAACAATACGGTTCCTTTTGACAGGAACTCAAGAGACTTGTTTGATAATCATTATTTCTCAAATCTGCTCAATGGGAGGGGTCTTCTTCTGTCTGATCAGTCTTTATTTTCTAGTAATTCAGATACAGCAGCACCAACAACCAGAAGTCTTGTGCAACTCTATAGTAATAACAGTGCTTTATTCTTCAATGATTTCATTAATTCAATGATTAAGATGGGGAATATAAGCCCGTTAATTGGTTCTGATGGACAGATTCGAAAGAACTGTAGGGTCGTAAATTCATAAAATACTTTCTACTGATGAAGACAATGTAGATGTTTAGTGATATATAGTATAATGATGTTTATGTGTTTTTATGTATCACTAGATGAAATATCTTGTACTCGTACCTTCGCTTTATTAATATCTTCTTCTCCTATACCACTATCGGATTCCTGACTCTCCTTGGTTTAAAAGATTTTTGTTATGAACCAGCTATAGGTGTTCAAAATCAAAATCTCCACATTCAAGTGGAATTTTTCACAAAAATAAGATGAAAAACTGAAAGAAATTAACTTTCCCGGCAAGGGAATGTACATAGTAGAGTTACAGACAGGTGTGATTAGAAGACATTAATATCATGAACCTATGTTGTTAATTTACTAAGGAAGTGCTAGTGCTATTGAGTTTCTGCTGCAGTTGTTTTTGTTTGTGTCTCAATAGTATCTGGGAAAACATGATTTCATTCCATGTATCTGGAACTCCAGGAAGGCACCAATGGCTACAATCTTGGTGCCTGATGAAGTTTTGCTTCTCCTCCTTTGTCATGTTTTCTGCCTGTAAATTGAGGGGTGTGCATCCCGGCGAAAATCAGTCATTCTTGTAATGTTCAAATAGTATACGGGTTTTTTCATCCCCTTGAGGACTTCCTCCAACATATCTGGAAGAGGAGGAAATATAGGTGATAGTTCTTTTTCATCCGTGATCGGCTCTCTATCACTATCACATTTGCCACCAGAATACCATTCTCCACCACTAAACCAGGAAAAGAAAATGTTTTAAGACACAAAAAAAAAAAAAAAAAAATTCCAAAACAAAAATTTTCTGATGACTGGAGATTCGAGTCACCTGAAATGAGAAACTGAGTAACCTCTGAAGAAAACATGTGTCTTGGCAGGATTTATGTTGGATTCAATCCATCTTGCCCAAGTTGTCATTGCTTTACGAAAGGCTTCACTCACGTCGAGCTTTCCATAAACATGGCTACCTTCTTGATAGTATTCTTTCCTACAAGATTTTGGGGGGATATTTTAAGTATTTCTGTCTCCTCTTTCTATATGAATTACAGCAAAATGAACCAGAGGCTGTGCCGGTTACCAGCATAAGCCCCCGTATAATACTAAGGAGAAAGTAGGAACTACGAAGCAATACCCTTCAGAGGTTTTCTCATGAGTCCACCAGTGTCCTGTGTTAAAGACAAGAACATCAGCATTTTTGTATTTATCGCAGGATCTCTCGACCAAATCAAGCCTGAGCGTTTCCTTCTTTGTTCCGTTGTTATCTGGCATTTCCCATTCTTGAACCAAAAATGGAGATCGTATGAACTCCACCGAACAATTGTAATCCTACACAATATATTCAAACAGAGCTTCTCAATTTCAAGGAAAGAAAGATCAGCCGAAACCATAATATTTAAGTAAAAATTTGCACCAGAGAACACCTAAGAACAGGATAAGAAGCAAGAACTTACCGAGAATACAAAAGAGTAGGCACCTTCTTTCTTGAAATCATATCGACCAGAGGCCTCAAAGACTCTGCTCTTGTCCTCGACTGAGTTCCAAAGAAGACAAACCATGGACTCCCACATATTCCTGTTCAAGGAATCACCCACGTATACTAAACGCTTCCCTCCCAACATTCCAACACTCTTTACCACACAACCTGCAAAAAGAAACAAACAAAATTATGCATGGAAGAGCATCAGACATATCAATGGTTAAAAAACTTGTTTTTTCTGCTTGCCTTGGGATGCTGCAACGATTAGGCTGCCATGTATACTTCTCATAGCCATTATCAGGCCTTCCATTGAGATAACAATTGAAAGGCTCATCAATATGAGGACATGAACCAGGTGCATAGGAAGGATTCGAGCCGTCCCTAACCCATTTTCCATCAAAAATATCTCATTTACTCATTCTTTCCACCCAAATGTCATTCAACTCTACCATTGATTTATCTTTCCCTCTCTTCGACAAATCAGTACTGTTCAATTTCACATTCTCCCCTCCAGCTTTTTTAACGCCATTATTATTGATCTCATTCACCTTTAATGTCTCATTTCTTGACCCATTTTGTGAAACATGATTCGACCCATTCCCCTGCCTCCAAAATGCAGGCTGATGCATGACGGGGTTTTCTTTTTCATGGAAAATGAAATAGTGAGACACAGAAGAAAACTGGGATCTGTTTATCAATATGTGCTTGAAGGAATGATTAATGGAGGAATCACTGGCCGCCAAAAAAATGGTGCATCCCACAAATATGAAAATGAAAACATAAGCCAATGCCAACGGTGATGGTGTCCTTTTCAGTGCCCTTTCTGGCAATTTCGTCATCGATAGTACTGTTGGTGATGATGAATCAGCCATGGGGGAAGAGTTAGCTGTAGAGATTACATAGACAGACTGAGATTTTGTCGGAGAGGGATTATTAATATGAAATGAAATGGAATCCTTGGAGAATATATATGACAGATTCGTTATTCTTAACAAATGGGATTAAACGAAAACTTGTGTTCCAAAATTATTTGGGAAACTTGAAAATTACTATTTTGCGGTGGCTCATTTCCTCTGCCAAAAATAAGAACCTTGAACATTTCCTATTTCCACGGAAGCCTTCTTTTCAACAACCATGCAACTTATGACACTTAAACCAGGAGGAGTTAAAACAGTGTATTTACATGGAAAAGAAATGATGGGATAAAGAAGATGGTGCAAATGCAGATTATCAAAATTGATGCAGAACATATGGCTTCTGTCAGAGAATAGTAACATACGAGTACATATATTATTTGAAGCTGAAGAGAAATCTTCCCAGAAATTATTTGGAAACTTAAATCCCTACACTACATTCAGCTCAGTAAAACAATCCTCCTATCAATCCCTGTAAATTCTTGAATAAAAAACACACCCCCTTAAACTTGAGGGTACGATTACAACACGCCAAAATATTTTTGGTAAGTTAAGCTCCAATGAAGACTACGTGTCCTTCATAGAATTACAATCCGGCTTCTTTCTCCAATTTCTGAATTTGGTTCAGGAATATCCATGTCATCTGCACGGATTAAAGACATTGGCAATGCACAGGTTTAGAAAATGGGGGTCGGAAATGGAGTCGAAGAAAGGTTAAAATAGAGAGAGAGAGAGAGAGAGAGAGAGAGAGAGAGAGTACCATGACATGGGGAGCAATTCTAACACAGTACACAGGGAATCCAGTGTAAAATTTAAAAGGTCCTCCTGCTTTCAGGGTTTTCAGGGCACAATCTAAAGAACCAGTGTATGGAAATTTCCCGTCAGCATCTGGTTGCATTTTCTGTATTTGGGTCTTGACGTAATCAAATGGTAAACTGCAAGCAGAAGCAAAAAACCCTGAAACAGAACTTGCCCCTGAAATGAAA
>CAVNYN010198114.1:1818-31786 GCA_963692815.1 Nyctanthes arbor-tristis
TCAACTGTGACGCAGTATAAAGAATTACCACAGTTACTGCAATTCTAGTTTGGGATTTCACATTTGAGGTCTGTCTCAACTTTGGTAGTATGTATTACTTTAAGTTTGATATGTCATTCACTGAGCTTTTCAAGATTTATGCATGCCCAGTCAACTAGTTATGGGAGGAGAATTAACCCTTTTCTGCAACAAGTAGTAATCATTTTAATTTGCAATTAACAGTTTATTGACCAGATTTGACATCCTTCCATGTTCTGTATTTCTTCAGGTTTACACCTGATATGGGACGCATTGACTCGAAAGATTCTGGAAATCAGCACGAGGCATCTGCACTCCGCGATGAGGTGTGATCTCCAATCATTTCTTTATCTTTTAAATATAGCTTCTGAAGTAAAATGGATTGAATATTTCTTGACATTTTATGTTTGGCATGTTATATTCAATACATACATCTTCAAATTATGCTATGATTTAGTGGATTAATGTAAAAACTTGTATTCCAGTTGGATATGCTACAAGAAGAGAATGAATTAATTCTAGATAAGGTGAGTCTTCTCTGCTGCACTACACTGCTTCTTGAGAAAAGGAAAGAATAAAATAAGAAGAAAACTCAAATAAAGAAGGAAGTATGGACAAAAAAAGTGAAGCACATGTGCTTCTGAAGTTTTCCTTCTGGAAAATGTTGACTACTTTGTCCCACAGCTTCGTCGCGCAGAAGAAAAACGGGAAGAAGCTGAGGCTAGAGCCAGAGAGCTCGAGAAACAGGTTAGAACTTCATCAGCTTTTGCATTCCATATTTTTTGGTGTCATAATTGTGTTTCTTTGTTTTTGTAGAAGGCATTGAAATTTTGATCTTTTTCTCCCTTTCCAGTCCCAACGTTTTCTGGTTCTGCATTTTGCTTTCTTGTATTAAACCCGGTGTCTATGTATCTTGAAAACTAAATTGACTTATTACTCTAAGATAATATATTGTAGTATGTGTTTTGCAAAGAAAAACTTTCTATATATGGCGTTCAAGTTGCAATTGTGATGGCATGTTGACTGTTATTGGTCACTTCATTCCTGGACCACCGTTGAACCCTTGGACACCTTAATATTTACTTCAGTGGTATGCACTCGAGATTGAAATTCAACCTTCCTTCCTTCCTTGCTCTTCTTACTTCCTGTCATTGTGCTATTCCTTTGAAGATGAATCAGTTTAAACTCATGGTTATTATCTTCACTTCCTTAATTTACAGGTTGCTTCCCTTGGAGAAGGTGTGTCCCTGGAAGCTAAATTGCTGAGCCGGTAAAATCAATCATTTAGCAGTGTCGTAGAGACACTCAACATTGTTGGTCTAATGCGATATATGGTTCTTTGCAGGAAGGAAGCGGCACTGCGTCAAAGAGAGGTGACTGGGTGTATTATGAAATTAATGTTGGATTTCTGCACCGTGGATTCCTTTATATATTCTCAAGATCATAATAAAAAATTAGCAAGTTTATGTTTATATTTATATGCACAAGTGTGCTAACTGCTCAGACAAAGAGGTGCCCCACTTCAAAAAAACTTTCTTATGCTTCTTGGCTGTTTCATTACAGGCTGCTCTAAAAGCTGCCCAACAGACAAAGGATGGTAGAGATGAAGAAATTTCAGCCCTTCGCATGGAACTTGAGGTCATTATTACATTTCATTTAGTGATTCTCGTGCTTTTTGCATGTTAATAATCATCCCCTGCCTTCTTAGTTTGTCTGTAATGTATATTTGGTCAGAACCTAAAAGAAGAGACCACTAATTCTGTGGAACGGCTTCGTGAAGCTGAATCTGAAGCAAAAGCTCTTCAAACAATGACACAGAGAATGATTTTAACGCATGAAGAGATGGTCGTTCAATAAATCCCTGTATATTTTTTTACCAGCCCTCTGACAACAATTAACATAATTCTGACATTCGTTTTCCCTTTTAAATTTTTGTTTCCCTTTCCAGGAGGAGGTTGTTCTGAAGAGGTGTTGGCTTGCTCGTTATTGGAGCTTAGCTACACGTTATGGTAATACATTTGAAACAATATCTATGTCAAAAAGCAAAAATTCAACTTGCTACCTCTTTCCTGTTTTGTTATTGTTGTCATACCTTGTTTTATGTTCTAAATTTTTTCTGTTGTAAAACTATATCTGATACATAATTGGGTTGTATGATCTTAAGATTTGCTGCAGGTCCGGCTTTAATATTGATTCCACACATCATTATATGACTCATAAAGTATGGAATTTGGTTTCAAATGCATCGGAAATGACAAGGTTTTTCCCTTGCTTTTGTCCTTTATAGGTATTTGTGCAGATATTGCAGTCTCAAAGTATGAGCACTGGTCTTCCTTAGCACCTCTTCCCTTTGAGGTTGTCATCTCTGCTGGGCAAAAGGCAAGAGAAGAATCCTGGGATGGTGCCAACTCTTTCCTTGAAACTTTTTCCTATTACAGTCTGCAAAAATTTATATTTTATGTTTCCACCTATTTAACCTTGATTTACCTAGCTTAGCAAGGGCTTTATTCTTTCCTGGGTTGAGCAGGTGGAGATGATTCTGATCGGAGCAAACTTGTATATGATTTAAACAATTTAACTGGGGAAGGAAATATTGAGAGTATGCTTTCAGTTGAAATGGGTTTAAGGGAATTAGCTTCCTTGAAGGTTCTTTTCATTGTGTTTGTGTTAATATTATAAACATGAATTCTCCTAGTTAAGGATGTTTATGCAAATCTCACTCACTAATACTCTCAGGTTGAGGATGCTGTTGTTCTTGCATTGGCTCAAGGCAGACGCTCAACTTTGGTTCGACAATCGTTCTCTGGTATTGGCTGGTTGCATATGGTTCTTATGATCTTCTCCCCGACTCCATAATAGTTCTCAATCGACTTCTATTTCAACAATATGATAGGAGAACTAAATGTATTTTCTACTAGAACTAGAACACTATTGAAGAATTTATTTTGCTGTTCTGGACCCGTTCTCTAGTCCCTTTTAAGACAGCTACTTGATATAACTTGTCTCTCCGGCTATTCTGCTGCTACTAGAACACTGAAATGTAAATATTCTTATAGCTTAATATCAATCCAGCTTCTTGATTAATGCCAATACAATAGCCTGTAGTTTATCTTCAGATAATATTCATTGTGCTTGTTGCATTGCAGATCCTAAGCAATCTGGTGATCCGAAATTGACGGAGTTATCTGGTGAGTAATGTCATCTATTTTGTCTCCTTCCTAAGATAAAACAATATCTATATTTCTATGTCACTTGGGTGCTCTTTCCCTTTTAAATTCCTTGATCAGAAACAAAATTACTTCTTTTCATTACCGCTGCTTGTTTGCGTTTCAAATTTTACTTTCTGGTTGTCTTCTCCATATTATGTCCCATGGAAATTTCATGAAGTTGATCTCTTAGGTCAGGCAATTTATTTGATCCGTTTCACCACTTCACTTGTATTGGAAAAACCCTTATTGCACGACGCATAACAACCCCCCCCCCCCCAAAAGGGCCCAAAAAATAAAAAATAAATAAATAAAATAATAATTTTGTATGACCAGATGCTGGAGATGGATGCCTGGATAATATTGGGTGGTTTGTCAGGAAGGTATTGCAAATTCTATAAATGGCAGAGCTAGGTTTATGAAATTTGAGATCTTAGAGATGAATGGGGATTGTGAAAAGAGGGATACACTTTGGTGTTAACTTGGTAATGATTAATTAATGATGGTATGGGAATGTATATGGAAATTGGACTATTGATTGAGGTGGTGAGTTTTATTGCATTGCCAGATCACTTTAGGCTGTCTTTGGAGGTGAGGCTCCTCATAGTTGGTAGTGTAGGTAGGTGAGGCTGTTTTTATTGTGATTGGGTGCAAGAGCTGTGAATTGATTGTGCTGATGGTGTTATGGCTGGGGCTGATTGATGGGGGAGATTTGTGATAGTAAGCATACATGGAGAGTCTACTGGATTCTGGAAGGTGGATTCTGCGTGTTTGTGAGAGAGACAAACACAGGGTGTAACATTGTCTTCTGAAATTCACTGATGCCAGCTTCCTAAATTGTGGGCTTCCATGTATCAGAGAAGAAGGATTGGAGCACTAGAAGTAATTTCTGGTGTGCCAATATGGTATTCCTTCTATTGTGAGATGAAATATGTAATAGAGTAATACACAAATTGAGCAGTTGATGATTCCTGTTTCTTGGAAGACATAAAAATTTATATGCTTAAATTTGAATCCTTAGATTATCAGTTTCAGAACAATGATACGTGGATATCATCAAACCAGATGGCTAACCAGCACTTCACTCTTCTTGGATTTATTCTTGTTTTTCTTACAGCGGACTTTATTGAAAGAATTTTCTTTGATAACGATACTTATCTGAACTTCGAATTTCAATGCAGAATTAAGTCAAGAGGAATCAGAAGATGTTCTATTTAAGGAGGTCTGCTTTCTAATATCATGAAGTTTTGGTTTCCTGGTCAAGATCATTATTATTAGACACACTGATTACTACTTTGCTCTACTACTAGTTTCATATGTTTGGACTTCTACTTATTTGGGATCCTTAAGATTGGAGTTAAAAGGAAAGCATTTTTTTTTTCTGGGTTAGGTTTCTTTCTCCTTGTATTAGTAAAATTTCAAAAGGAAGAACCTCGCCATCCCACAGCCCAGTCCGTGAATTGGACTCCATGAAAGCTGGTAAAAGCATTAATAAAGTCAATAGTGCTTGTCTAGACTAATGGATGTATGTGTATGCATATGGAAAAGCTGGTGCTGTAATGTAGTTCCTAGTTCCTACTCTCTCCTTAAATTTATAGATATTGCTAATGTATGGATGGCAGCTATAGAATGCTTTGCAATCTTTCAAGGTATTAATATTTTGTAAGATCCATAATTTCCTTGCAGTGATTGTCATTGAATTTGTTTTACCATATTCTCCACCGGGTATAATTCTTGAATTTAAAAAAAAAAAAAATATCATGCTATTTGGACTAATGGGAAAACAAAAATGTTAATAAAAGGGGTTCAAAATTACCTTGATATCCCTACACACCAACACAGGAGGAAGAAAATATCAACAGGGATAATAAAGTAAATTTATACCCCTTTTGTCACCATTTTTGTCCACATTTTGGGCCAAATAGAATAATTAAAAAAATAAAAAATCCGTCTTATATTTGGACAAACAAGAACTATCAGGCAATAGCTTACTTGCAAAATGGATTTAGGCTTGTCTAAATTCCTTAGACTCGTGAAGCATTTGCTTTCCATTATATAATTTGGCGGCTTAGTTTCCAGAATGAGTTTTTCATCCTTTTTCCCCTTTTCCTTGTACAACTGGTTTCTCAGAATTATACCTACCATTTCACGTATTCATGAAACGTGTTCACAGGCATGGCTTACATATTTCTGGAGAAGGGCTAAAGTTCATGTTGTTGAGGAGGATATTGCAGAGGAGAGACTTCAGTTCTGGATAAGCCGTAGTGGACAATCACCGACTTCACATGATGCTGTTGATGGTAATGTTGTTTCTGCTAAATATTGAATTTGAACTCTTGTTATGCCATTGAAGCAAATATCTATGGGGCAGTTGGTCAAAGATCTGTGAGAATCTGTTGCCTGTCTAGTTATAAGTATGCACCTGAAAATTATGTGCGTTGCCTGGAAGTTACTGGCTATTGTTATGCACCCCCTGTGAGTTGAGCAGATAAGTGTCATATACAATCTTGAAAACATCATTGGTTACTTGTCTCCCTTTGGGCGCAGATAGGTCATATAGTGTAGGTTTGAATCACGAGCTCATCATGGAACAACAAATGGTAGGATTGCAGCGGAAGTTTTTTACAGATAAAGTTTGAAGAACTACATTATAAAATGAGACTCCAGTTTGTTTCACAACTCTATCAATTATTTTCCGTATTATGACTGTAGCTTTAACACACACTTGGCCTATCTTCCTCGTGATATTTTTGTCAATTTTGCTGACATAGCATAAATTAAGTTCATTTTTCCTAGCTATTTTCACTTTCTGTTTTACAGTCGAAAGAGGCTTAACAGAGCTGAGGAAGTTGGGGATAGAACAACAGCTGTGGGAGGCATCCCGAAAGGAGATTGGCCTGCCATCCATTGCCAATGGAAAACCAGCTCCAGAATCAGAAAACTCATCTTGATAGACAATAAAGCATTGTGTTTGTTCCATTCCTCTCGTTTCTTGATCCCACATGATTTTTTGCGTTAAATTCTGCTAGTTTTTGGCATCTGGAACAATGGCTCTGCAAGATCGAGAATCTGTAATTAAGCTTTTTGCATAATAGATCAAGTGTTAGAATGTCTGATTGATTTCCATGTACCTTGGATTTTGAAAATGCATCAATTATTCGTTTGTGTTATTTTCAATTAAATGAACTTTGTTTATCATATATTGTTATTTTAACAGAAAATCTTACTGAAATAGCTGGTTTCCCGGTCAAAACCTCCACATATAAGAATGGAGAAGACTCACCCAAGGGGATCGAACTATCAAGGAAAACTCTCCCAAAGCCTCATTCTCTAATCAGTGTAGATTGAGTAGGTGTTGCTTTCTAGGGTTCGTTGGCTCGAAATGTGATTATAAGTGACATTGCATTGTAGATTTGAGGCACAAGTGCTAATGTGACAATAATGTCGGAACGCCATTGTTGAGAATGCGTTATTACGACACATCAAGTATTAAGCTAACAATGAACCTACTTCATCAATCCCAATTTGGAGCCACTAGTTGGGTCTTATCAGGCACTAACTTTTGATTTGAACGTAAGGCTAACTAGTGACACATATCGACGAAGGGGTAATTATTTATTTTTTATTAGTTTGTTTTAGAGGTGGACTAGCATTTGATTTCATTTCATGCATGAACTACCAATGGCCGGCACGAAATCATTCTCCCCTACGTCGTCTTTGGGCTGGTTTTGTCATGAAGCAAAGGAGGCTTGTGCCTTGGACTCCTGGAGCCCTGGATAAAGGGGGAGAATTTTTGTGTTAGGCTTCGCCCTACGTTTCGCTATTCTTTTCCCTTTTTTTTTTTATTTTTAAATTGTTTGTTTGTTGGTTCAAAATTCAATTTTTGCTTCTAAAATTGTAAGAACTACAATGTTTAAGTGAGTGAGTAGCCTTTTGAAACTTTTGTAACCTTCTTATTTGCTTATAAAGTTACAAAGGTTTGCTCTTATTATGATTAAAGTTCTACTAACTCATGTGATTACATCTTATTGGTCTAGTTTATGCTTTAATTTTTTATGGGTTTATCATTTATGTAATATAATCAACACAAGTACAGTAAAAAAAAAAGTTGATTTTTTCCTTGTTAATTACGTCCAGAAAAAAATTGTCCAATGGCACTTAATTGTAATTCGTTTCAGGCAATATGAGCCACAGAACCGGCACTACTTTCGTTAGAGCACGTGCATTTCCATACAAGTATATATGCCTCTCTTCATACGAAATGTATATAAATTTCATACTTCATTTATCTGTTGAGTGACATCCATTCCACTCAGCATATATTCCACTCAGCACCATCATATCACTTAAGGTTGATTTTCCCCCTAGCTTGAGGTGTAGGCGTCAAGCTCGATATGGAGTGAAGAAACCTTTGCAGCCGGCCATTGCACCGCTGTGCTCCTAGAAAAAAAATGTCCTATTTGAGACTTATCCTTGGGCATGTAGGTTCTGCCACAAAGTTCTAATTCTTCTGGACTAGTAAGTAGTATCTCAGTGATAGCTCACCTATTCATTGTTTAATATATTTTTTTTTTTTTTGGGACAGGTCAACTTTAGCAAGCAAGTTGCCTCGACCTTTAGTTAGCGAGTGCCCCGTCTCCAAGATGAATGGAGCACTCGCTATAATCTAACTATAATCTTCTTCAAATATTGCGTTAAACTGAACGTGTTGGTTGGAGAAAATAAAAAAAAGTAGCGGGCGGTTGCTTTCAATGCTGCATTATTGTAAAACCAGGGGAATTTATTTACAAAATAAAAACTAACCAACTAAAAATAAAACAAAAAATATATGAAAAGCAACATATTTCACAATCTCGAGTTAATTATATGAAATGTCACTGTACTTTCAAAAAATTATCTTAAATGCTATTATACTTTAAAACTTACTCAAAATTTCATTGTACTTTCAAAAAGTTATCTCGAATGTTATTGTACTTTAAAACTCATTCGATAAGCCATTAAACTTGTGAAAGTGTTATCCCGTTTGTCACTCCCGTTAAAAAATATCACTAACTTGATGACATAGCTAATAGAGTTCACCACATGGCATCTTGACTATTATTTTTTTAACCAGATGTTAACCGAGTGGCACATGAAATAACATTTTCACAAGTTTAGTGACATAGGAGGAAAGTTTTATAAAATTTTATAAAGTTTTAGTGCTATTGTACTTTATAAAACTTTCTTCACATGTCACTAAACTCGTGAAAATATTATCTCATTTGTCACTCTGTAAATATCTAATTAAAAAAATATAACGGAAAAGATGCCACGCGGTAAATTCTGTTAGCTATGTCATTAAGTCCGTTATATTTTTTAACGAGGTGGCAAATGAGATAACACTTTTACAAGTTCAGTAGCATATTATGTGAGTTTTAAAGTACAATGGCATTTGAGATAACATTTTGAAAGTACAGTGGTATTTCGAGTAAGTTAAGTACAATGACATTTGAGATAACTTTTTAAAAATATAGTGACATTTCGAGTAATTAATTCCAGAATCTCTTTTGGGCGAGGAAACATCCAGAAATCACTATTACTTTTTTTATATATAAGTTAAGTACAATGACATTTGAGATAATTTTTTAAATATATAGTGACATTTTGAGTAATAAACTCCAGAATCTCTCTTCGGCGAGGAAACATCTTGAAATCACTATTACATTTTTTATATACAAATGTCATCTTTGGTATATTACCATTTACCCATGAGGCCTATTGGCCAAAATTTGGGGATTTTTGTCATTTTAACCCTTTTGACTGTCTCTATTTATCAAGTATTGTAGATTGTGTTATCTTAAGATAAACAAAATGAAAAGTCGCACGTGCCGTTGATAGTTTATTTATTACCTCCGTCTCACAAAAATAGATCAACGGGTATTTTTATGCTAATTAATAAGTAATGTGATTAGAATTTTTTTTACCTTATGTTTCATATATACCCCTGTGTCATTAATTGTTTTAAATATTTTCAATGTTTAAATAGTAAAATAATAATAATTAATCAGAAGCACATATAAAACGAGAAAAAAAATGAGATATTAGACTCTTTTTGTATGACGGAAGTAGTGTTTAGTGAGCAAGGTTAATTTTTCCAAAAAGAACGCTCTCCAAAATGGACCGGTTCAGGGTCGAAAGGCCCAGATCGTTCTCGAACTCAATTATCCATTTCAAATTTGTTGACCATTTATCTTAATTCTCCAGCCTTCTTCCACAAGAAATCAGAAATACCGATTGCTCGGAAACCGGTTTCCCAAATATTAAAGCCGACTGGAGAGAAGAGAACAAGTTGCTGGTCAGGATCGTGGAACTATCGCTTGAGAGGATAATCGGAGAAAGAAGAGAGATGGATTTTGAATTGAGAAGGGCAAGAGAGAAGCTGGAAAGAGAGCAGAGAGAGAGGAAAGAGAGGGCCAGATTGAGATTAGAGAGAGAGAAGAGAGCTAAACAAGAAGCCA
This sequence comes from Nyctanthes arbor-tristis, assembly GCA_963692815.1. Lineage (NCBI taxonomy): Eukaryota > Viridiplantae > Streptophyta > Magnoliopsida > Lamiales > Oleaceae > Nyctanthes > Nyctanthes arbor-tristis. The sequence continues at coordinate 11,540 of CAVNYN010198114.1, forward strand.
TTCTGCAGCGGGAAGCAATTGAAGCGGTTCAGCGCGTTCGCCGCATTCAGGCCGCTGAAGCCGAAGCGAAGGTCTTCAATTTCTCTTCTTTCTGTATCAATTTCGTTTCATTCGCTTACATTGATGGGTATTTTCAATCTATTCTGAACTAATACTTCGTTTCTGGAAGAACTTCTCAAAATTGGTGATACGCTAATTCTTCCTCTCCATTCTTTCCTCTTGAGATGTAGATTGGATTTTATTTTTTACCAATCGTACATCTGGAGAGATGGATATTTGCACTACTAATTCGTAATATATACCTTGGCGAAAAAACCATGGTGGACTTAAGATACATTCTGACTCCCTAAATTCTCTCCTTTAATTTGCTCCAATTGGTATTGATTCTACTTGTCAGTGTCACTTCTCTAAAAATGATCTAGCACCATATGTATGGCACTATATGGTGCCATATGCCCACGTTTGGTACTGTTGTTAGTTTATTTTCATCTTGTAGACAGTGTGTTTAAAAGGTTGTCGTGCTAAATGCTATATATGACGATGGCTCAATTTCAATTTGTATAACTCGTAAGATATGACAAGAATCTTACTATTCTCATCGTCAATATGTTAGTATCTTTATTAATATTTTTAGGTTTCCAACTAATATTTGGGTATTGCTTCGTAGTGATTTAAAAATCCTTACTTATTACGGGAAGCTTTGAACATTTTGCTTATGAGATTTTAGTCAGAAAAGGCCAAGTCCTAGCGCCCGTGGAATGATCACACTGTTTTAGTAGAACTAACAACTTGTTTATATTATTCTCTAGTTAAAAGTTCTGGTTTATTGTGCTTTAGACTTCAAGTAAATTATATTTTTTTGAGTCTTAGACGTACAGTCTTTCTTTGTTCTCTTAATTTCTCTTATTATTTGTTGGTTAAAGCCTGTTTGTGAGTAAACTGTGGTATTAAAGAAGCAAATACTTTAGTATATCATGGTTTTATGATTGCTAAATTACCTGGATTCCATGAGTAAAACAGATGGAAAGGATGGAGCAAATGTGCAAATTGCAATAAATGGATTTTTGTGTAAATAACACTGAAGTTGAAGTAGATTTAGCTGAAGCTTGGCATTGGACAACAACAATCCGAGTGAAGGAGTATAAGGAAACTGGTAAACATTTAAGGGATTATGTTTCCACTTTCTATAATCTTCTTGTTTGGCCATTCTCAATTATTGGATGAAGAAATCCTCTTAACAAGATCTCTTAATATCAATTGGGTGTCTGACTTGAAGTTTTAGATCTACATGGAAAAGCACATGCAGAAGATTTCCTTAATTAGTGAGCATGCAGGCAATTGATTCAAGTGGAAGTAGAAGCAAGTAATGAATATAAACTGAATCTGCAATTGTGGAACTTGTTGGAAGAAAAGGAATAAGATCAGATAAAGTAAAAGTGCTAAAGAATCGGTGAAATTAGATAGAGAAATCAATTCTTGGTTGAAAATAGTATAACAGTTTTGTACGAACGATTCCATAGTTTGTGTCAACGTCTTAGTATGCTTATGTGCACCATAGGGACTGTAACGTATCACTTTGAGTTGGACTTTGTGTCTCTTGAGCACAGTTGATAGCTCATTATTTGTCTGAATATGAGATATATGACTGTCATATCAACCTTTAAGGTGCATGTGACATGCTGTAAGGTCATGTTTGTTGCATCGGATTATACTGGCTAAAAATTTTTAGTTTTGAGGCCATGTTAGTAAAACCAATTATATTTTAAATCAGAATTTGATTAAAAAAATTGCATCATCAAATCTTACTTGACCTTCATTTACGCAAATCCAAATTACTCATTTTCATTAAATTCAAAAATAGAACTTATGTTAATGGATCGTTAGAAGATACATAGTATTCAAGAGATAAATGAAGGACAATATTTTTTTAAATTTAATTCAAATAATATAATTACACTAATCTTTCCCAATCTAATTCTATTTCAAGCTTCTTTTAAAAAAAATTAAAAATTAAAAAAAAAAAAAGAATCTATTTCAAACTTACCACTGTGTTATATATTCTATGAAAATTATCCTAGTGGGTAGTTGATCCTCATTATGCCTTTTAACTTATAATGGGAAAATTATAATGAGGTGAAATGAATGGTGGAGATTTGATGGGTATTTAGAATGTGTGGTGCTAGCTAAGTAGACTTCAAATCAATAATGGGTAAAATTATAATGGGGAGAAGAGAATGAGGATCAAATGCCGTCCTACTTATTCTCTTAATGCCATCTATCTTCCATTAGCCATTTAATCTTGTACTAAATTTTTTATTCGATCTATTTTGAGGTACCAAATTTCACCTAAAAGCATAGCAAACCCACAAAGCTCAGCATCATTTGATATTAGTAGTTATTTGTCTCCTACGTATTAGCCAGGGATATTTCCATGTTATATAACTAACCTGGGTTTTGAAATTTTATTTGATTTTGGATTCGAATGCATGCTGCATATATGGACAGTTTTGGAGCGAAGATCTTGAATATGTCAAAGTGAGATGTGTTTCTGCTTGGAACATATGCTGAAGCTTAATTTGAAATAATTTTTACATAAACTATTGTTTATATCTTTTCGAACTTGTACCTGCTTTACTATTTTTTGATACTAAAGTTTTTGTGCTTATGAACATCTATTTGACAAGATATTTTTTTTAAATATCTTTTATAGATAAATCAGCAACTGGAAGAAAATTTGATTGCTGGTCGGGGGGTCATTTATTCTCGTACCTTGGAAGCTGTGCCTTATCAGGGTAGTGGAGATAAGATCAAACTGCCATCTTCTTCTTTTGTGGAATTGTCTAAGCAAGGTGCCTTTGACAAAGGACCACTGCACTTCTCTTTGTCCTTGATTCATGACGAGGGTGCTGGAAAAGAACAGTACAGGAAGACACATGCTGGCGTACTGGAGTTCACTGCAGAGGAAGGTTTTGTTGCGCTTCCTCCACACTGTTGGAGTAACTTATTCGCTGCTGGAACGTTTAATTCATCCATGGTAGAGATACGTTATGTCTGGCTGCCAAAAGGATATTACGCTAAACTTCAATCCAATGAAATTGGTTTTCCTGACATTCCAAATCACAAAGCAGTCCTGGAAACAAGCCTTCGCCAACATGCAACTCTTTCTGAAGGTGATGTTCTAGCAGTCAATCATGGTGCCCTCACATATCATTTACGTGTTCTGGAGTTGAAACCGACTTCTAGTGTATCTGTTCTAGAAACAGATATTGAAGTTGATATTATCGGTCCCGACGACGCTGAAAAAATAAACCATCCTTTACTGACTCCTCTTATCTTTGGGAAGCCCGACTTTGGAGTAGTTGATGAAGGAAACTACATGTACTTTAAGTACTCAATTGATGATGGCGCTTGGAAAAAAATTTCTTCAGATGATGCCAAAATTGAGATCAAGTTAGAGTCTCTGACACAAGATGGAGATATTGATCTGTATGTTTCCAGGCATCCACTCTTGTTTCCAACACGCCACCATCATGTGTGGTCTTCCCATGAAATGGGTTCTAAGGCTTTGATACTTGGCGGGGAGGACCCTAACTTGCTACCAGGTAGTTACAGCATTGGCGTATATGGCTTTAAAGGGACGACAAAATTCAAGGTTTCGATGGTTATTCAAGACAACCTGATGGAGAAGATAGGTCAACATGCTGCATTATCCTCCTTATCTACAGGGGTAGATACTGTGGAATGCAGAAATTGTAAGCGTTATATTCCTACCAGGACCATGGCACTTCATGAAGCCTATTGTATCAGGCATAATATTGTCTGCCAGCATGCTGGTTGTGGAGTTGTTCTTAGGATGGAGGAGGCTAAAAGCCATGTCCACTGTGCAAAATGTGGGCAGGCTTTCCCCGAGGTAGAGATTGAGAAACACATGAAAGTTTTTCATGAGCCACTTAATTGCCCCTGTGGAATGATCCTCGAGAAAGAAGAGATGGTAATGATTATGCTCTTTTCTGCCTTTTCTTTTCATTCTTCTGCTATCTTCTTTGTGATGCTGAACTAATTAAAATCTGATGATTCCTTGGACTTGTACATTTTAAATCTTTTCACTTCTCTTAATTGTGCCGTTAAATTTATTTCAGTTTCAGACCCAATGAAGGCATTCCTTGCTGATATTATTATCCTCTTTCAGGACTGTTTTCAGACATGGTTTAAAGTGACACAGCTAGTTACATGCTGCAGTCAGATTATATTGTATATGTGCTCTTCACACGTGTCTGTATTTCTTGGCAGGTTCGACACCAGTCTTTAGATTGTCCTTTGCGTCTTATTACATGTCGATTTTGTGGAGACATGGTTCAAGCTGGGACTTCTGTTGCTGATGCACGGGATAGACTAAGAGGATACACAGAGCATGAGAGTGTTTGTGGATCTAGAACTGCCCCGTGTGATTCATGTGGACGTTCTGTGATGTTGAAGGACATGGACATGCACCAAATTGCTGTTCATCAGAAGATCTGACATTTTTTTCTGGATGGCTATTATGCCTAGAGTCGTGTAAAAAGTTCCGAAACTGCCGTGGTTCTGTTGCATAAATTTGAATGTTTTCTGGTACCAAATCCTATAGTGAATTCCTTGTATCATGTTTTGGTGTATACAACTACTTGATCCTTGTTTGGATAGAAGCACTGCACTGAATTCGTATGAACTGTTTATAAACGATTTCCCACAATATGTTTGGAGTGACTATCCCATTAGATGCACATGTAATGGGAAATTATTGAACAATTCACATGTTGAATTATATCAAAATAATTATTTTCTGTTTTCTTTTTCTGAAGTAAATTTTACTGAACGGTTAACTAAATAGCTTTTAGCCCTGTTAGCAAATCAATTCTATTTACAGTAAAATTTCATGAAAGATGATGTGTGGCATCAATATAATCTATCATTAATATATAATACCTAAAAAGTGGTAACTATTAAAAAAAACGAGTGACGTGAGTTTTGATGTCACCAGTTTGATTTATCTTTTATTTTTATAGGGGGTTGTTATTACTTACTTTTCTTGTTTACATCCATGGCCACGTCTTGTTTAACCTTTCATTATTTTCAACATTACGAAATTTATTCCTTCTTATTTTTTTCTTTTTTTTTTTTTCAAATTTTAGCATTCTGGTCTTTGTTTGATATTCTAATCCTTCTGATGAGATGATTCCGAATTTATTCGCTTTGTGTTCTATTGAAACTTTGTCTAGATTCAAATGTTTAATATTGGTTAATTGGCGCTACCTAATCTCATTCTTTCACATTATTGTGTAATCTAACTATAACATTTGAAATTTAGTTATTCTAACCTTAAATGTCATTTTTTTTTTTTTGCCAATCTAACCATTTTAACTTTAAAATACTATAATATCCTTAAATTCTAATTTAACAAAAAATTAGTAAACAAAAATAGACAAAAATTTTAAAAAAAAACATAATTTGGTTGTATTAGAAATAAAATTAATTTGAGAACTTTGGATGATAACACGAGGGATTGGATTAAATATGTGGAGAGAGTTAATATGTCGGTCCAGAATGCAGATTGATTTTTCAATTTATAAATTCACGTGTTAAATTTTTTCCTCATTTATATTACAATTTTGTTAAATGAAAATTTCATTAACATTCCAAGTCATATTCAATACACCAAGCAAGGCAATTAGGGGGTAATCTTTCCACACGCGGGAAATAGACTCTTTAAAACCATATCTAGCAAGAGTGTAAGGCCCTGTTTGATCCTTTTTATCCAAATACATTATAATCTCACCTACTACTGATTTGATTATTAATTTGATAACTACTCATTTATAATCATAAATTTCAAACTTCTATTAAATTTACACCACTCATTCCACCTCTTTATAAATCAACTACTATAAATTGAATTAAACAGGCACTAAGTTATATTGTTTGTCTTCCTACCAATGAATCGGCATTTGGAATGAATGCTCTGATCTATCAAATTAATTATTGCTGTTCCTTTTTTATTGTATAGAGATTTTATAATATCTAGAGCATTACTGTTATATATTGTGCATAATTGGGTAGTGTCGACTCTTCTTATCACCAGTCAGCCCATAATTTGAGTAAGTATTGTTTCAAGTTTCAACTGCTTACTTGATAACATTTTAAGTTGTCATTAGTAGTCTTATCATATCTTTGTCAATTAGCTACTTTCTATATTATTGTATTTAAAACTCATTATCCACCTTATTTTTTACGGTTCTTAAACATCTCTTGATGTATCAGCTTTTTGAGACATCTCTTGATGTATTAGTTATTAATACTGTTGTTAGAATATTTTTTTTTTAGTTAAGCGATTTTTCTTTTTGATCTATAAACCTTTTTTTTACAACTCCTATCAAGACGAATATGTATTGATCTTAAGAATGCAATATTTAACGACAATAGTTGACTCTCTGTTTCTTTATTTATATTTGATATATCACTGGATAAAAAATATAAAGTTTTTAACGAGCTCGAATGAAATCATTTGAATTGGCCATTATTTACCCGGCTTGAATCTTTGAATTTAAAAATTTACTCTAAAAGGCATCTCATTCTCTTACAACCCCATCTCCGATTCTAGTGCATTGAAGCGGTGTACAAGCAATCACTAATTAGTGCCAAATAGACAATTAATTATTTTTTAAAGGGACAATTACAAAGTGTTTGGTTAGACCACTGGATTATAATAAGGATTATAATCTGCCACACTACATAATTTCGTTAGTTTCACTTTTTTCAAAAGATCAAAAAGTAAAAGTCAAGCCCCAATTATTTACTTTCTACAATAAGTAACCAATAAAATAATGTCACGTAATAGATTATAATATAACTAAATAATCTAATAGTTGTCAAAAACTTTGTTAATTATTGTTATGAATTATTTATTATTACAATCATATATATTGATTTTGTTCACTGATCATTGAGTAAGGTTACACCGTCTATTTCTAACGTGACACATATATAATCAGATGTAGTACACACATGATTGTCATATGTGTTGACTATGTGTGTGTCATGTCAAAATTTAGCAGTATAACCGTCCACAGTGGGTGAGTGAAGTCGGCTCATATATATATATATATTATCTATGTGTGAATCTCACGGACGTGTGAAGACAACCGTCAGACATGATGAACTGACTACTTTCCACTGTCTTAGTTCAGTTTCCGATTCAGCTCAGCTCCGCTGTCGAAACCGCCATCCCTCTCCTACGGAACGTGGACACCGTTCACACTTTCAGCTTTCAACGGCTCAGAGAAAAGCGGGAAAAGAATCCTTCTTTTCAAACCAAAATTTAATTATAAGTTTACAGAAAGAAAAAAAGAAAAAGAGAAATGGCCCCGGCTCCGAACGAAAACCCCTGCACTTTTCACGTATGCCCTTTTTCTTCTCTCTCTTAGTTACTTTCCCATTTCAAATCATTATTTACACCATCTTCCACCATAAGCTTGCATCATTACATTATATACGGAAATGTATAAAGTCTGTGTTGCATTTGATCTAGATCTGGATTTTTGTCCCACTTTTTAATTTATTTATGAAACAACATAGAGATATATTGAAATTGGTTGATAATTGTTTATAGAGTATATTTATATATATGCAGAAACAGGAGGAAGAGAAAGATTTTGATCTGGGCATTGAAGAGACCGAGGCCCCTTTGCCCCTAACCGTCACTTCAAGGGTTTTTCACCCTTTTCCAGTTTTTTGGTTTTAGTGAATGGTTTTGTTTATGACTCGTTCTTTGAATTGGGTATTGAGATTGAAAAATGCAGGTATTGTATATGTTGGGGGACATAACATCAGGACCTGCCTATCGGTTTGTGCAATGGCTGGAGCTGGTCCGTAAACGCAGCAGCGAGTTCCGGTCGTCAGGGTTCCCACGTCGGCCTCACCGTAGCGGGGGTATGCTTATGAGGTTGGTCCGCGTTATTCCATTCCAACTTCCAAGTAATTGTACAGGCAGTGGCTCTGATGTGCAATTCACGATTGAATTTCAACTTCTAGGATTATTTGTTCATGAATTAATCAGCTGGATAATGTGGTGTTAATGCTGACACTTGTACATTAGTGATGATTGCTGAATCATGGGCAAAATTTACATACTTAATACCCTATTGAAATGTCCCTAATTCTCAGAGGGGTAGTAATTTCTGTTTTACAAGAATTCACGATTTGGGTAAAGTCTATGATTTATGGATCCTAAAATGTATATGTCACGGCCATAAACATGAGGAATTGGTCAAGGTGGTGGAAGTTGGATGGCTAGAGACTTCTAAGTTAGCATGTTATTACGCCACATTGCTTCATGATTCAGTGGTTTATGAAATAATATTAACTTACTATATTTTGTGTAAAGCTTTGTTGTAAACTCTACCTATTTCGTTTCCTCTTCATTAGAGGGGAGGATATTGGACTTTATACTCTGTTCCAAATGCTTACCATGATCTAAAAATTCTCGAGTTATAGGAATCTTTTTGTTATTTTGTTTTACATTGATATATGAACAATGTTCTTTCTTTTCAGTTTATCTTCATATGTTGCTTCAGTGCAGAAGAGTCAAATCTTGATGTGAAGAGTTCCCAACCTTCTGAGCAGGCTATAGAAATCAGTTTGTGGGAAAGACTGGGTAAAGCTTCAATGTTGGACATTGAATTGAGCTCCTTCTCCTGGAACATGCTTTCTTCCCTTCACCATACTGAGCACAGCAGCAGCACTGAACATTCTGAAGATGAGATGAATAAAGCTCTTGAGGTTTGTGAAGCTAAAACTTAAGCTTGTTGATGGCTCTTTTTGAGCTTAACTTTTCAAACAAGCAAAATTTTAGTTTATTTTTTGAGATCACTTGCTAATTTGTGTTTTACAGTTTTCTATGTTATCAAGTATATTGTCTAACAAGAGATCGATATGTATACATGCTTTCCTCGTGTGAATCTACTCAGCCATTGAATTACTTACATCATATTTTATGTTTTTTCTTGCCCTTGATGATTTGGCTATGTGACAACGTTACTCTAGTAGATGAGTTCCTTGCCTTCAGTCATATTACGTCTCGATTCTGTTTTCCTTATGTTCTGCTGATATTTTAGAATACCAATTGTTGAACCTTATAATCACTGGACAGCAATGTGGTTCCTATCACAAACTTAATGCTCAAGTCAGTCAAATATTGGAATGGGGAAGACTTTGTTAATGCATGCATTGAGACACCAAAAAGCAATCCACTTATTGAAAGGTCATTATAGCCAGTTTGTCATGTTTTCTGCTCTGTTCGTAATCTGTTAAATCTGCATAATCAGATAGTGGTCAACGCTTCTTTCTGTCATGCACATGCATTTGCTGCAGGTCTTTGAGCAGCTTTCAGATCAAATCATGGGCCTTGTGTTATTTCCATGTGTCCCTCATTCCTTTTTTTTCTTCTTGGTCCCTTTGCATGGTGGCCAATAGTATCATTCTAGAAGCTTATCCTGGATGGATTGGCTTGAAACTTTCATTGGACAAACTGAATGGATCTTGACAGGCCACTTCGGTTCACTATCATGAGATCTTTGCCTGGTCATGCACCAGGTGAAAAATTGACTATGGTCGGGGTGGTTGCGGTCATCATAAGTCACTGCTATAGAGGATCTATAATTGTTCACGAGGTTTGATACAATGTCTATGGACGTGTATGTGTTGTTAGAATACTAAACATAAAAAAGTGCTTAACTATTTTTCCCTTTTCAAAGGCTAGGAATTTAGTTTCTCATTCACTTACAAAACTCTCTTTTTCCTCCATACATAATACTTTGTTGCTTATCGAGAAGGTAACGTCATTAGTTTCTTGATGTAGGCATCTCCACAGCCAACATGAAAATAGTTTCTTTTAAGTGTATGGAATTAGTTATATTGATCCTTTTTTACGTTTCCTCTGAAATTATATTAAAACTTTATAGACTTTATGCTTCTTTTGTTCTTGGTTATAGCTTCTCTACTTTCACATGCTTGTAGGTCACTGTCAATTCTGGGGGTGTTGTATTCTTTGCACTTTTCAACCGCTCTGAAAATGATGAATCTTCCCCCAAAGAAGCTGCTGCTGTGATAAAATTCTCATCTTCGAGGATGGCCACCCAGTCAGAAAGACTTGGTTATGAATTCGCAAAGTGGCTAGGTGTCAAAACTCCGCAAGTTGTACCTTCTTGACTCAGCGATTACTGATTTCTACATCTAAAATTGGTATGATAAATTTTGTGAAATACCTTACACACTTGCAGGCTAGAGTTATTCACAATACAAGTGCAGAGTGGCTGCAAATCAGAGAGGCTGCTGAAAAAGCTAAAGATGAAGCAATTTCAGAAGGAGATGAAATTGGTCAAATGACATGTTCAGAACTCCTGGAAGCTCTTGAGCTCAGTCGCTGCCTTTTACTGATGAAGTGCGTAGGGAAATTTGTTGTGAGTAAGGTTCTATAGTAGATCTACGATTGCAAATAAGACACTTGCTATTTTTGCTAATTGCATTACCACATCCGGCTGAAAAGGCACAGAATTTGTGATTCACACTTAGCTGCTGTGGGTTTAGTCTAGTTGGTGTTCCTTGCTTTGGTGCATGAGGGCTTTATTGGTGCTTCCTAGAAATCAACACCAAAGATATTGTTTTATGCATAAAGTAATTATGTCATGCTCACAATGCAAACAAGATAATAGCTGAAATAGTCCTTTAGAAATTTCATTTGTTGAAACTTCATTGTTTACAGTTATGTGCATGGTTCTCCTTTATTGGAAAGCTCAAACGCATTTGATTCGCGAGAAGCAGCAGAAAAGACTGCATTGGCCCTAGGCAGAGTCTTGATGTTAGACCTTGTCATAAGAAATGAGGATCGACTTCCCTGCCGCCACGTAAGGTGGCGAGGGAACTTTGCAAATTTGCTTTTGGCTGAAAAAGTAGCTACCTCGGACATAGATGCATTGGAGTTGGCCTTTGATTCGGCAATCAACAGATATAGACCAAAACCATTTGGTGCACTTCAGAAGGAAAGAAGATCAACTTCTGTTGACAGTAGGCTGAACCCTTCTAATCCAGTATTGGCATCACAGAGTTCTGATCTTTCGGATATTTCAGAATCTCCTCAATCTAATAATATGAGCTCAAAGAGTGAAACTCCAAGTGGATCAAGTCCTGATTTGCATATTGTTGCGATAGACTCTGGGGTTCCCCGTAGACCTCCAGCAGGGAAACGTGCAAATGACCAAGCAAATTATCCTCGCTTAGTTGAGCTCCTCATTAACAGTTCCGAGTATGCAACAGAGCTCTTGCATGAAATAACTGGAGGAAAATTAGGATCTCCACCTGAGGATCCTGATAGAATACCTGAATTACGGGGAAGTGAAATGGCTTCAGTTGTACATGAATTTCGGAGTGGATTTCGGGCAGCTCTCAGAGATTTGCAGGGATTTCATATATTCCTTCTTACCCTGCACCAGAAACTGGATAACCTGTTACGTGCATTTCTCAGTATCATCCATAAATCCTCTTGTGGGGATCTTGACAAAGAGGATCTAGCGGTTCCGGAATCTCCCCTGCTGGCTAAAGCTAATGACATGCATTGTCCTTCACCATGTCGGGATCGGATAACTGTTGATAACAGTTCAGATTCAGAATCATATAGAACTCCAAGGCTGTCATCATCTGGCTTAAGAGAAATTTCAGATTATTCTTCTCCAATGTCACGAGACAGTTATCATGGGAAGTCCAACAAAGGGAGTGGTGAACCCCTAAGTAGCATGCGACTAACTTCAAAACTCCGGGACTTCCACAAATGCGCCAAGGTTCGTGACTCAATTGAATCTCAACTGTTTTCTGTATAAACCACAAAAGATTGCAAATATTACGAAATGATATATGATATCTGAAAAGGTCTAATTATGTAGACACAATCAAATTTCAAGTGAATGAAAAACAGATAAGCTTCTGGGTCCTAGCTGCATATAGTGTGTTGATACTGTGTCACTTTATTATATACTGTCTGGCTGATTAAAGGAATATTCGGTACTACTTTAAAAAATAAATAATAAAAAAAACAAAACAAAAGAGATTCAGATGGGTATTCAGTTGACCATGAAAGATCTGGAATGCAGTTACCAGTCGCTCTATATCCTTTTTCCCCTTCTTTATGACTCTAAATCATCATTTGGGAAGTGTGGCTGCTCTATGGTTATCCCCAAAGAATTGACTACCTAGACAGCTAAACTTATGCCACAAGTTTAAGTCCGTGTGATCATATACAACTTACCTGGCACAGTTGAAGTTTGCGACTTGAAAACTTAGCTGAAAGGCCTTTTTTTTAACATCACGTACTCTGAGCATGTGCCCATTGCTTTCAGCAATTAATTACACTCCATTTATTTTTTAAATTTAGCTGGAATAATAACATATAGAATGAAAGTTCTCATTGAATGAAGAACAGCACACTGAGGAAAGGTTATCCAACATTCAGAACTCTAGCAGCCAGCAAGCTGAAATCCTTGTGTGTTGTTTTTGCCTGGTTTGCTTTAGCATGCTCATAGATCTGCTACACCAAAATAGTGACTTTATAACCATATCCAAATAGAATTCTGAGATGCTTCCACCTGTGTATAATAGTTTTAAGTCATGTCATGCACTAATGTTGATTGATAGATATTCAGCCATCTCAATAAGAGAATTCTCTTGGGATAACTTGTTTAATCTTTGTTGACAATGGTTGGAAAGATTGACTTGTTATGTTGGTGGGCTTTATTCATCCGGTTTATTTTTTAGTTAAAAGTGATATTGGTGCCACAATTGGCTCGATGGTGCCGCTCCAGATATATTTGGCATTTTCACATGTCAACCTTGGTTTAAAGCTTTTCCACTTTGACTTTGTAGTGGTCCCATTTTGAACTTATGCACTTTGAACTTTACCATATATGATCTGCTATTTATTTTCTTGTTTGCTTATGTAAATGGTTAAATCAATTTTCAAAAATGACTTAGACGTCATCAGTTTTTCAACAACTGTCCTGGATTGAGATGTCTGACCAGAAATCGGAAAGACTGGGAACCTTTCCATGGACCAGTCTGCTTGTAGCATGAAACCACTATTTGATAAAAACAGGTGAAACTGGTTAATTGCGCTTTCTTGTTGCATTTTGGTTTTAGGAAAAGATAATTTTACTGAGAGGTGATTGAGCTTTAGCCCATAATATGCTAATCCTTCGCTTCCTGAATGGACATGATTATTCTGAATCAATTCTTAAGTGATTTCCATTCTTTTATTTTAAGTCTTAAAATTTCACCTTGAAAAACATCTATGTAACAGAACAGGTTTTCCTCTATGCCTTCTTCAGGTCGATGCTGAATTGAACAAGGAAGTAGAACAATGGAATGGTATGCTTAAAAATGATGCAATAAAACTGTGCCTGGAGAACAACTTCAATACAGGATTCTTTGAAGGTAGCGATAGCAATTGTGTTGTTGATGCTTATGAGTTGAAGGTAATAATAACATCCTTTGGTTGACTGTTGAACATGTTCTTTATTCATCTTTGCAGTAGATGATCAGATTGTATCCATGGATTAATATAATTTATCTCTGAATTTCAGGTCAGGCTTGAGCACATTCTTGAGCGAATAGGACTGATATCTGATGCAGCAAATACAGAGAAGCCATCGCCAATCTCAGCTAGCCTATTCATTGGCGGCGCATTAGCAGCAAGATCTGTGTACACACTGCAGCACTTAGGAATTACACATATCTTATGCTTGTGCTCCAATGAAATTGGACAGTCGGATACTCAGTTCCCTGAGTTATTTGAATACAAAAACTTTTCAGTGCGTATTCTGCAGTACTCCCCCTTGTATCCTGGAGGCTTCATTTATGCTGTCTCATTCAAATTCTTGATAGACCTGTCTTCTTTTCTTCTATTAAAAAATAAAAAAATCATGGATGTACTATTGAAAGTTAAAAGCTACTCTCTCTCTCTCTCTCTCTCTCTCACACCCAGGGCCTAATATGCTTGCCGCACAGGCTGATATATGTCTCAGTCCCTTGTTTCTGTCTTGAATAGTACTTGAAGTGCTCAATTGATTTTGTTTTCTTAGAGCATGATTGGTATTGGGGTAAAAACCTATAATTGGGCCCCCCCCCACCATTCCACTACACTTAAACAACGTTGAGGGGTGGAATAACTTATATTTGGGTTGAAAAATGTAAAGAAGGGCTAAATTTGGCCCCTCTTCCCCCCCTACATTTTTGCCCTACATTTTCCCCTGTAGCACTAATAATGCTCTTACTTAGAGATATTCAGAATTTTTGTCCACAACGCTTCCAAATTCTAAGTGTAGCTTTGTATTTATGTTAGCTTCATAGAGAGCTTACATCTAATTATTGGTTACTAATATGAACAGATATGTGACGATGAAGATTCAAACATCAATGATCTCTTTGATGAAGCACATGATTTTATCGACCATGTTGAAAAAATTGATGGCAAGGTTCTAGTTCACTGCTTTGAAGGAAAGAGTAGAAGTGCAACAGTTGTTCTTGCTTACCTAATGCTGAGGAAGTAAGTTCACATTCTCTAGTTAAACATTGTACTATGTCTAGGTCTGATTTATGATTCACCCAATTGGGACTTCCCATTTCACCTGCGCAGATAACTGGTGTTAGAAACTTCATTGGAATTGAAGAGATAGTGATAATTTTATTTTACTTTTATTTTTTTCATTTTGGATTCCTTCATTAGGAAAATTTTAGCACAGGCTGAAGAAAGATTTATAATAGCCGAATGATATTAGGCTAACCATAATGGAAGAAGAGGATAGATAACAAAGAGAATGATTAACTTCATATATGAGTGTCTAGTCAGGAGGACTGGCAACAAGAAGATTCTCTAGCAATATGTCGATAACCATGCTAGTTCTTTTAGGTATTGATTTATCGACGCGTTGTAAGAAGTCCTTGTAAAATAGGAGATTAAAATAGTTTTATAATAGACAATTTTCTAATTTATGTATTTTAGAAGTCGATTCTTTTTGAAACTTGATATCCTGGATTCTTTGTAGTGGAGACTGATATTCGCCCTCTAGGAGATTGTATAATTTTCAAACTATATTTAAGATCTGTGTTCGACACATCATAATGCAAGATTTCTAAATGAAGTAATTTCTATTGCAGAAACTTTACTCTATTGCAAGCATGGAACGCTCTAAAGCGAGCTCACCGTAGAGCACAACCTAATGATGGATTTGCAAAGATTCTTTTGGATCTCGATCGCAAGCTACATGGTAAAGTTTCAATGGAGTGGCAACAACGTAGACCATCAATGAAGGTCTGTCCTATCTGTGGAAAGAATGCTGGCTTGAGCAGCAGCTCCTTGAAGCTTCATCTGCAGAAAGCCCACAAGAAACTCTCATCTGGCAGTGTAGACAGTGCTACGAGTATGGAAATACAAAAAGCGCTCGACGCGCTCAAAATAAGTCGGGGTGGGAGTGTCAGCCCTACGCAAAGACAATCTCATTCACTGATAGATGAACAATTTCCTCTGTATCTTGATAGCTAGAATATTTTGGTAAATTTTCATAGTTGCTAAAGGTGTTTACCTTAAGTTGTGATACCATGGGCGAACATGGGAGCTGAACACAAGCGTGTGACGAAACACTATCTTATGCAGTCTTGTTCAACTGATTTTAGTACAGCGGAATTTTGAGCCATATTTTAATGCAATAGCATGATTGATATTCAAGCTGTCAATGCCCCAAAGGAAATACATTGAAAATTTTCTATCACTCATATAAGTGCCATAATGACAACCACAAAGTCGTGTGCAAGTGTGGTTACATTTATGCACACTACGTGATTGTTTATATTCATGTGGTGTGCATATACGGTGCGATTCTGCAAGTGTGGTTACATACATGTGTGCTAAATGATTGTTTATATTCATGTGGTGTGCATACACTGCGATTCTGCAACAGGTAAAGAAGGAAGATTGGGTTCAGTATTTTTCTCTGTGATGATAAGGGGCGCTAGTCAAGCGTAGAATGGAATTAGTTGTTGGCACTTCTCCATCGAAGGATGCTGACGCAATGGGATTGAAAAGCTCGATCAATTGTATAAACAGGTGACGTACATACACAGTGCAATTCCGCAACAGGTAAAGAAGGAAGAATGGGTTCGGTATTGTTCTCCGTGATGATACAAGGGCGCCGGTCAAGTGTAGAATGGAATTAGTTGTTGGCACTTCTCCATCAAAGGAGGCTGAAGCAATGGTATTGAAAAGGACTATCAATTGGCTGGTGAGTTTGGGTATCACGGTGGCTAGTACTGAGTTCGATGTTGAAGGGGTCGTGGATGCATTGCTGAGGAATTTGGTTTGATCACAAAAGATCGCAAGTCCCTTTACAACGGCATCATTTTGAAGTTAACTTGAGGCAAGCTAGCATGTTTATACATACTATAGTTAGTAGAGTCATCTCATTGTAATTTTAGTGAGGCTCCAGCTTGGTCCCTAAAAAATTAAAATGAGCATCATCTTTTACATTTAGATTAACCATCAAATTTCTGGAATTCAAAAACTAACTAAATAGAATTCTGGCTACGATGTGCATATAGTTCTTCGGTAAAGGAGAATATTGTCCTTGGGTTCTAGCCTATTGATCATAAACTTCATCACCTAGCTTTGGAGTCTACAGCTTAATACCAACCCCGCACAACCAGAACGATATACGCACCCTGTTCGAACAGAAATTCAGCAATACAAACAACAAATTAGCAAATTCAAAAGAGTGCTGAACCTAGACAGCAATGGGCTCGGGAGATGGCTCCGGAGGCGCACCACTGCTACCGTTGAGAACAATCACATTGCCGTCAGAATCAACATCAACAATAACTGAATCGCCTTCTTTGATCTCATGCGCAAGCATCTTCTCGGCCATGCTGTCCTCAAGAAGTCTCATAATTGCCCTTCTAAGTGGTCTTGCCCCATAGCTTGGGTTATATCCTTCCTCAACCACCCTATCTCTGAACCTCTCTGTTACCTGAAGTTCTATGTCTTTGGACTTCAGTCTCTCGAATACTTCCTTCAACATAATATCTGCTATCTCCTTCACCTCCAGCTTTGTTAGTTGACGGAATACAATCATCTCGTCTAATCTATTTAGGAATTCTGGCCTGAAATATTGTTTCAACTCCTCCGTCACCAAGCTCTTAATTCTGTTGTAACTGCTATCCTTCTCATCATAATCCAGATCGAAACCAATTCGGCGACCTCCCTTCTCAATTACGCTGCTTCCAACATTAGATGTCATAATCAGAAGTGTGTTTTTGAAGTCAACTGTTCTACCTTTGCTGTCAGTCAACCTACCATCTTCAAGAATTTGAAGCATCATGTTGAACACATCAGGATGAGCCTTTTCAATCTCATCGAAAAGCACAACCGTATAAGGCCGGCGCCGAACCGCTTCAGTTAACTGTCCACCTTCAGTGTAGCCAACATAACCTGGAGGCGATCCAATAAGCTTTGAAACAGTGTGTCTCTCCATGAACTCACTCATATCAAGCCGGATCATGGCTTCTTCAGAACCAAAGTAGTACGCAGCCAATGCTTTTGCAAGTTCTGATTTTCCAACCCCAGTTGGACCAGAAAAGATGAAGCTAGCAATGGGCCGATTGGGATTTTTCAGGCCAACACGGGCACGACGGATGGCACGACTGATGGCTTTGACAGCTTCATCCTGTCCAATAACCCGTTTGTGGAGTGTCTCCTCCATCTTGAGCAGTCTGTCAGATTCATCAGTAGACACCTTCTCAACGGGAATGCCCGTCCATGAAGAGACAATATGCTGAATGTCAACTTCTGTCACAAGAGGACCAGTATCGCCAGCCTCATTTTCTGCCTTGGTCATCTCTTTATTTTTGTCGATAAGTGTTGATATCTGTGCCTTAAGATCCATTTCTCTGTCACGCAGCTCCCCAGCCTGTATATTAAGTAATTAGTTCATGGAATCATCAACCAATTAGTTCTGAGTTAACAAAGCCAAATATCACCAGAAAATGCAGAGTGCTAAATATTAACCAGATAAACTACTAAATACTAACAAATATTACCAACCTTTTCAAAGTCTTGGCTTCTGACAGCTTCATTCTTTTCTTTTGTAATCTGCCTGAGCTCTTTCTCGAGCTCTCTCGCTTCCTCAGGAAGCTGCAGCGAAAGAGAGAAGTGTCAATCCAGATTCAGTTGAAAAGGAAAACAGTCACAGATAAGATCTGGCATATCACCTGGGCATGACGAAGTCGAACCCGAGAACCAGCTTCATCAACCAAGTCAATTGCTTTATCAGGCAAAAAGCGATCACTGAAACATGCAAAAACAATATTCAGCAAACAAGCAGGCAGAGGGATGCACAATTAACTGATTTCACAATCAGATACCATTAACATGCATGAAAATGACTACATGAGCATTTTCTTAAGACACTAAACCAATGAAGTCCATTGTTAATAATCATGGGATGTGAATGTATAATAATGGGTATGATACAAATATAAGCATGAGCATGTCTAGAAAAATAAAATTTCTTAACCAATGAGTAAATAAAATTTAACCCGGGTGACAAAATATATACTTCAGAAACTACAAACCTGATGTACTGGTATGACAGCTGGGCTGCAGCAACTAATGCTTCATCAGTATAACGAAGCTTATGGTGGATTTCATAGCGTTCACGAAGCCCTTTCAGAATTTGTATGGTTTCATCCACAGTTGGTTCTGGCACCTTGACTGGCTGGAAACGTCTTTCTAGTGCAGGATCCTTCTCAATGTGCTTTCTGTATTCATCTAGAGTAGTGGCCCCAATACACTGCAATTTATACAATTATGAGTGATTTGTGATAGAAGGAAAATGTGGGGGCTTAGCAAAGATCAGAGACATCACACATCCCCATGAACTCAATTCTACAAGCGAAAGAAAAAAACTGAAGGTCAGCGTAGTTTTTGTTAATAGGAAGACAAGCTATCTTAAACTTGGAATGTGTACAAACATGCACGTGTAAAAAAAAAAAAAAAAGTACAAAGTAAGAAATTGGGCCAGCAGCAATTTCTGTGTATGCATAGTGAGATACCTCTTCACAAGACAATAATAACAGTCAACTAGCAAAAACTCATTTCAAGACCCAAAAACGACATTGCCCACACAAATACACAATCTAGCAGGAACTAAAGCACATTATTTTACTAAAATTTACCTAGGAAATATGATTTTTCACCCTTTGGAGAAAGTTCGAAGATCTTAAACATTATAATTGAATTGAGAAGCTCACTTAAAAGCAGACTTTGTGATATTGAGGGTGGGGCAAAAAGTTCCAGGACACAAGTCAAATAAAAATGTTCTAGTTTTACATTCTCAAACAATACATATTAAGATATGTGGTTCAAAATTTTAAGACAACGATAATGAGATAATAGGATTTTGCCCCCATTACAGTTCCCTAGGTTGTCGAGATTTCAACAGGTTAAGATTTGTGGAACCCAAAAAGTGTGGTTAAAAAATTGATATAAGCTTTAATTTACCTAATCATAATCTAATTATAATGGGAAAGAAACAATGCAAATAATTCCTGGAGTCGTTTGGTTTGGCTTTGCTGACCTGTAATTCACCCCTTGCTAAAGCAGGTTTCAAAATATTAGCAGCATCAATTGCTCCCTCTGCGGCTCCTGCACCAATCAACGTGTGCACCTCATCAATGAAAAGTATAATTTCATCACTCTGTTTAATTTCCTCCATCAGCTTCTTCAACCTTTCTTCAAATTCACCACGATACTTCGTTCCAGCAACAAGAAGGCCCATATCAAGGGTTATAACCTGAAATTATTTAACAATGGACTTTTAGCATCTTGATGGAGAATCAGAAAGACCTAAATTGGTAGTCAGCATAAAGCAGCAATGATTTGAGAACCACGTTTAACACCCAGAAAAAGAAAGGGGGGAAGGAAAAGATAATTTGAATTAGACATATAATAAAATTCGGAAACTAGTCCTGGCTACCTCTGTTCAAGGTTGTGGACCAATAGATTACCTTTTTCCCCTCGATTGTCTCTGGAACATCCCCATTGGCAATTCTCTGAGCAAGGCCCTCTGCAATAGCTGTTTTGCCAACGCCAGGTTCTCCAATGAGGATGTTCCAGAGACAATC
>CAVNYN010198115.1:4283-26184 GCA_963692815.1 Nyctanthes arbor-tristis
CCCCCCCCCCCCCCCCCCCCCCCCCCCCCCCCCCCCCCCCCCCCCCCCCCCCCCCCCCCCCCCCCCCCCCCGTTCAAGAAACTTAGTTCTAACTATAATAATGCAAGGATTGGTGAGCTCTTGTATGCAACCACTATCAAAGCCAAATGGGAAGGTTGACGAGTAACCTTTTCAAAGCAGAAACCAAATCTGGCTCTTCTTTGTAGTTAAACGCATCATCGAAACCAAATTTGTTCTTCAAAAGATCAACCTTCAGCGCACAAAAGAAATTATGTAAGCAGCATGAGATGATGTTGTAGAGTTTCAATCTTTCAGATTTATCACTTGAACATGCAGCATGAACATAATAAAGTGATTCATTAAAGCTTGAATTTTGCAGAAGTTCCTTCATAAGATTGACTTCTGGAAACACACAGGTAAAGAACTAATATTTCTTTAACAAACTGATGTGCAACATTTACATTTCTCATAATTTTTTCTTATTATTCTCAGTGAAACAAAAGAGCTGGTTTGACTTGACGGCAGAAATACTCACAAGCTCATGGATCATAAAGTTATAAACACTTAATGCATTGAAAATGTAATCAAGTTCAGTTGGCTGCTTGGGCCTGTGAAATTACTCGAGCAGGAAGCTGCTGCAGAACTACTGGTTTTACGATGTATGTCCAGATTTTGTACTGAAAGAATCTAAACATGTTGAAAGCTACAAAATTTCATTTACTTGACAATATTCACAATCTTTAATATTATAGATTGAAGACTTCACTTGTCAGACAAGTGAGCAGAAAATAAGGCGTTGTCTACACAGGCATAATAGAAACTTGGAATTAAGTATTTCATTTATTTATTTATTTCTGAAAAACTCAGCAAACTAAGCTCAACTTTTGTCTGTAATAATCCTTCAACTGCTAACATCCATTACGAATTATGATTACTTCAAAACAATATAAGGGAGATCACTAACCTTTTCTTTGCTTCCTGCAGTTCCAACCACATAGCATCCTGATGACTTTGTAAATTGCCCAACTAGCTGACCAACGGATCCGGATGCAGCTGAAACGAAGACAGTTTCACCCTCTTTGGGAGAGCATACTTCATAGAAACCAAAATATGCAGTTAAACCAGACATACCTGCATGCATACATGACATTCATGTAGGAGCTCGAATTGTGTTGCTAAAATAGAAGCATAAAATGCCTAGGAAAATTTAGAGACGTTAGCTAAATTTTGTTTAATTACCTAAGCAAGGCAATTCTTGTAATAGTTACCTGATATATACAACCGGAGGTAGAAAAGGTTAAATATTATGATGTAAGAAGCTCGACTTTTGTTTCTTTATTCTTTCAGAGCAAGGGTGACACTTGTAATCATTTACAAAAAAAGGAAAAAAATAACTCATAACCTATTCTGTATCTTTCAGTTCACTCAAAATCAAAGTTAGTCCAAAGCTACAGTGTCAAATCCTGCAAATGGCGGAAATGGATATAAGAACATGCAAAGTTCTAATTTTGGTACTTCTAAAGCTCTTATGCATCAGATATAGACAGTTCTTCTGTTGCACCAAGAGGTCTTGCCCTTCCACTTGATGTATATAATAGAAATCAACTTATTTTATCCCAACCAGAAAACATATATCAAACGCTGGGCTTTTTGCCTAAATTTTTGATATGCAACATAGCGCACAACTTGCCACTCAATCTCGGTCTTCAGAGAATCCTATTTATTCTTAGTCTCTTCCATATCATCAGTATATAAAATCTTAAGTTGCATTTGCCTTTTTCATGTTGAAGTAAATATAAATTCTGGGAGAGTCATCTGAGAGTAATATTGGTGTACCAAAAACCTCATGTAAACTGTGGGACTATCTTATCCAAAAGAAGAATTTTCTTAAAGAGAAGCCGTAAAACCATAGTTATTTACTTAAATTTATCTTCGACATGCCTCTTGTTAAACACGTTTCATTATCTACAGGTGTGCAACTTCATGCATGAAGGGCGACGAGGCTGAGAAGGACCCAAGATTTCTGTATAATTTGATGCTATGTTAAACCACCTCATATAAAAGCAAGGATTAGCTGCTGATAGAAAAGGAATATTTTTTAATTTAGCTAAATGTGGTCATCTATATGAAACAAGTTCCAAGCTTTAAGTAGAGACAAAAGGTCATTTCACCAAGCAGAATGAGTGGTAGAGATTTGATGGGTATTTGAAATGTGTGATTAGAATTGAGTAGTCATTATAAAATTCAGTAGTAGGTAAAAATATATTGGGAAAAGTAAAATGACTATCAAACACGTCTAAACTTATTTGGAGTTATTATTGGATAATGAGAGAAGCATAAAAATTAGTAGGAGTACCGACGGAGTTCTAGATGGAGTAGCTTACCAAGGAGACCTAAATAGTAAGAGAGAGGGATGTCCGTATGCTCAATTTTGAAGAGAGTCACTGGAGATTTAATAAGGCTATACTCCTCCCAACCGGTTCTGCCCCAGACCAGGTCACCCTTGTTGAAGTCAGGGTGTGAAGAGTCCACAACTTTAGCCACTCCAAATCCCGTTATAGGCTTAACAAACAGATGGAGTAGGTTAATGACGAGTAATTTCATTACTAACTCTAGGTAAAATTACAATATATTAAAACACTACAATGAGAAATGAAACCTGCTTAAATAGTTAGCCTTGCTCTTTCGAGGAGTTCTAATCTTTCAGCCATTGTACAATTTTCAAGAAGGTACCATATCACTATTATAAATTCTCCCCTCTATTATACAGCTGACCAACTTAGAAACTACTCATAATTTTGTTCTCGGTCCCAGCCTCCCTCAAACACACAGAGGTAATTTGAAGAAATTACAACTTAAGTTTCCTGGGAAAATAGGAGTTGTACAAGAAAAAGTACAATAAGATACAAGGTCTAGAAGAAAATAGTTAATGACATAAAGGTGATCTTATCTAATTGTCAAACTTTCAGATCAACTAATTCAATGTGATGCCAGAAGTGTCACATGTACTAAATTCAATCTCGTTGTTACCCATTTATCAAAAGTAATACACATGTAAGGCTCTAATTAGAAAACGAGAATTTCCTACATGTCAAAAGATATGTTGAAGAGGATACTAAAATTAAATTATACAAATTTGGATTTATCCAACAGCTTTAATTGGATCAAGGGGTTCGTGAAAAACCAATGTTTTGGACAGTTAACATATATAACGGATTCCTTTAAAGAATAACAATAGAAGTGGAACTTTAAACGGTTCCTTTAAAGAATAACAATAGAAGTGGAACTTTAACCTTTGTTTGTGCAAGTTTAACAAATCAGCGGAACGAGAATCTCATGTCTTGCCAATCATCTAAATGTTATGTACCTCAAGCTAATTACACTAGAAGTGGAACTAAAAAAGATCCAACTTGAGAAGACCTTTGTTTTGGCCAATGGAATTTCCAAATTGAATGAACTTAGTAAATCAAGTGATGTATTCTATAGCATGTAATAAATGTGTAGCATTTCAATGAAAATGTTGTGTAAGGAAGAAGAGTTGCTATAGCCAATTATAACATAATGTGGATAGTACATGCTAAAAAGATTGTGTAATCGGAAATCATATAATAGTTAGCATATAACTTTCAAATCTCATAATGAAAATCCTAATACACATTTCATATTGTGTGTCCCCTACCAGCAACACATGGCATTTGAGAATCAAGTTGCTATATGTCTCTTGGTAGATGCGACAACAAATAGGATAGAATGATTGTGAAAGTTACATGAATCCCATCCCCAAGTTTATTGAGAATAGGTTTTAGTTTATTGTTGTAGCCAATCACGTTGCACAATAATCCTCCATTTCCAAATTACATAAAGACACCGATACACCCATTTCTACAACTAAGAAGCATTAAGTACTTGATTTTTGAGAAGTCAATTTTCATCAGAAATCCACGGTTAAAAAGTAGAGAAGTAATATAAGGAAATGTGAAAGAAATGGATAATATGTCGTCGAAAATGATGGTAGGAAAAAAGTAAGTTTCGAAAAGATAGTTTAAAACGAGCCATCATTTTCACACATAATTTAACCAACCCGTCTCATGTACTTCATGTGCCAAGACAACTCTAGTCACATGCCTGGTTGCAGGTCCTCTACAATCATTAATAAAACAAACCACTCTTTGGTGGGGCTATGTGTTTTGCCCATGGAACCTGCCTAGTTGAACCCAAAAAAGGACAGAAAAGGCAACCCCCGGCCCCCAAAAATCCGAGAAACCCAACCAAAACCAACGGAACAGACACAAACCAAAATCAGTTTCGGTCGGTTCTGGTTTCTGATTTCTACAAACTGATTTGGTTGAGTCGGCTTGAAACCCAAACTGACCTACTTCCTAACCCACGCCATCCTACTCTTTAGCACATAATTATAAAAAAATTGTTCCTCACCATCCAATCACACACTGTTTTCTAAACATTTCTCCAGATCAACTTATTTAAAAAATTAATAAATGACAAAATTCATGGCCACTCCTGGCAAAGAAGCCAGGGAGCACCTTGGCCATGTAGGAAGTTACAATACTATGGCAGCACAGAATTGAGAATACAGCCAAACTCTATCGACCGAGAATCCATATACCATATTTTATCATATTCTAAAAGAGTAATTTTTTACAACACCACTACGGTAATAAATGACAAATCCAATTAATTGCTTCACATGTGATAACATTTCTTCAACCTGTCAGTGTTAACTGCATGTATTCATTCTAAAATTAGCAATGGTAACATTTAGTTCAACCTATCACCGTTCTAAGTATTAGTGGTGCTATATAGCATGATTCTTCATCATACAATTAGCAATCTACCTACTTGTACACATAAGAGCATCAAATATAACAAATATTTCACATCTTCCCCGTCATATCTAAAAAAGTAGAAGTACTTTGTGTGGAAATAGAATCCAAAAAATGATGATACCCAGCAAAAGGAAAAGGAAAAGGAAAATGTTATTGGTACAACAGAAATGAAACAGTTGTACAAACACAGTGGCCGAAATGATACCCAGTTATCCAACTTTGTAGAACTTTTGGTAACGTTAGTACGTTAATCAACAAGTAATTCCATGGCAAATGTTGAATGCAACACAATCACCGTAGTGAAGTACTTGGCAGGAAAATTAAACAGTTAGAACTGACATACAGAGCCCGGAGTTAAGGATTCAATGTAGCTGTGCTCCAGTTTTTTCATTCGGTTCCGCATGTAGGGGTCACAAGACAAATACAGATTCTTCAACAAAATGGAATTGGGCGAATCTTCTGGAATTTTGAGTTGGATATCGATGCTCTTCAATACCATATCGGATTCTTTGGGGAACCCATCAGCGACGTAGTCTTTGAATATGATCTGCTTGTTGCTTACTCTCTCCGCCATTTCTGATATTAATGTGTGTTTTTGGAGGCAAATTTTGTGGGTTTCTCTTGCCCTGGAGACGGGATTCCTCTGGAGTGTAGTCCCAGAGTGTGCTGCATAACTGAGAATCATCATGTCGGTGGCCGCCCAGAAGATAAAAGGACGAGAAGATATCCGGTACTTCACGCCGATCAACAACCCACATTTAAGGTCTAACAAATAAAGTCCGGCTACAAAATTAGATAAAACTCCTCTCACATTTAAGAAACCTTACCTCTCACATGACACGAATATAAGAAAAGCAGTCAGACAAAATGTGGGGCTCATTTTATTAGATTCATGCCACGTTAACGAGCCTTATATATCTTATTAGAAAATTTCCTTACAAATGGGGAAAAATTCCTACGCATAAGTTTCTCATTGACTTAGAATATCAGAGTTTTGATCTACCACTATATGTTATGGCACCATATGGTGATACATGACCATGTGACGTGCATTGAACCACGCCACATGAGAAACTACAATTATGTAATGCACGCCACATGTCTGTAATACATATATTTTTATATCATTTTTATAGAATACTGTACTCTTGGAGTACTTGAATTTTTTTCAATAAAAGACCCCCTCGCTTTCGGCGACAATTGGGGTTCAGCGTGATGTGTTGGGCCTTTAAAAGACTTGCTCAGTTTCAAGGGGTGTGTCTCGTGTGTTGCATCAATGGTTCAATGTGCGTAACGTATTCTTGATTGTTAATTTGTTACATTCTACTCTGAGCGTGAGGTTTTAAGTTACATCTTAACTATGTTGAAAATATTTAAAAACTTTTGACATGTCTTGTAACAAAACCTCCATTCCATGTAGTTGTATTGATTCATACTACGTTTATTTCAAATCTATATGATGTGTATTTATACAAGCTCTATGAGATGAAAGGTTCTCTGAATTTACGAATTTGCTAATATACTTAGAGCATCCATTATAAAGGTGTGCAACAAGCTAAAGAAATCTTTTTAACACCAAATTAATTTTTGTTATTACAATTAATGACTTATTTTAACAACTAGAGGAATCTTTTTAACACTAAATTAATTTTGTTATTACAGTTGAAGTGACTACTTTAATGACTCTGGTTTCAAGAGCAGACTTTCTTAACTTGTGCAGCCAGGTTAGTTGGTCTTAGCCCTCGCCTTTCATTCATGGGGGTTTTGTTTAAATAAAGAGGTCAGTAAAAACTTTTATTTAAAAAATGTATCATCTAAAATTTTTGTCTAAATAGAGTATCTAATTAAAAAAAATCAAAATGTAAATAAAATCCACTCTCCACCCTTTTACCTAACCCCACTACTAACACCACTAACGTTGACTTCTCCATTCCACCCAAAATTCTACCCAAAAAGAAGAAAACGTCTATAAGAGCATGATTAATGTGGAGTGGAAAAACCCAGATTTGGGTTTTTTCACCCCACAAAATCAAATTATGTATAAAGTTGAGGGGGAACAAGTGAGTTTGGGGGGGGGGGGGAACTGCCCCTCCTTTAGATTTTCCCCCTCTTCTATTCTTCCTCAATCCAATAAAATATTATTTTTCACTCACTCCCACTTCCCTCCTAATCCAATAAAATACTGCCACATGTCCAATTCATATTTTTCCCCCCACTTTTTCCCCCTACACATTATTTAGAAATAGGTTTTTTCCCCTTGATTTTTTCCCATTGGCTTTTTTCCTCTTGGCATTTTTCCCCCAACATTAATATTGCTCTAATGGGAGGGAAAAAGGCAGTTTCGCAGGAACATGGAAGAGATAAATCCGAAAACCATGCAATTTCTCCTCATTTTTGTCGTTTGACACCCCGCCAACTCCCCCTTCCCCGATATGGCCATCTGAGTAGACTCTTACCTGAATCATTCACCTCCTATACTCTTTTGGAAAATGGCGAATTCGAGGTCAATCTCGAGAACCCATGTTACATTCAGTTCGATTACTGGGTTTATTACAAGAACAAGATAACGGGAAAGCTAAAAAAGGGTTCGATTACCAATCTGAAGGGCATTCAAGTTAAGAGATTCTTGTTCTGGTTTGATGTTGATGAAATCAGCGTGGACATGCAGCCATCTGATAATACTTACTTCACTGTTGGGATCATAAACAAAAGGCTTGATGTGGATAAGTTCTGAAGTGTTCGTTCTTGCAAAGTCAAGGCATTCTCGACCCAACTTTCGACTTATATGGATGATATTCGAATGCTTGTCACTGAGTAGTGGATGGTAAATTTCAAGTCACCTTATTGAAGTTTGTCTTTAAGGTATTTTAAGATTTTTTTTTTTGGCACGCAAACATGTTCTAATTTATCAATTAATTTACTGGAGAGTTCCCTATAATTTTTTGATTGTGGAAATGTTTGTATTGAGTATTTTATACATGTTATTCGGCTAATGTTTTGCCTCGGGAAATATACAACCGGATGGTTGTTGGGGAAAAAAAATTTTATTATGGTTATTATTAGGCCTCTAAGCAATAGTTTACTGCTACTGATTTTTTTGGTCCTGAGTTTGTAAGATGAATTGATTTTGCAATATACTTTGAAAATTTTCAAGCACCAAACGGATGGCACTTAAAAAAAAATAAAAAAAAAAGTGCAATTAGGTTTATGTATTGAGGCATGCCACAAAACTCTCAAAAGCCTTTGAAGAACAAGAAAAGATCGATATAAAACAGGAAAGTCAAACTACTTATAGTTCTTTTTAGAGTGGAGCTTGCATTCTCGTGGAACCAGGGATTATGATGGTCAGATCGCGATCAAGGCATATGTGCCGTGATCTGTGCAAAATAACGGCATTCATGACGTTATGTTAGATTGAACAAATTTTTTTTGTTTCTATATAGTTTTAACTGATTTTTAAAATCAATGTCAATGTTCTAATAATGATATGGTGCTTTAGTTGAGATCAAGGGCACACAGTTGAGATCAAGGGATGTGTGCCATGATCTGTAATACATAACAACATTTAAAGTCACGTGATATCTACAAGTCATCATTCGCTCATCCAAATTCATTAAACATATTGGAAACACGCAAGTGGATACGGTGGGGTTTTGACTGTCAAATTTCATGAAATTTCAACTTCCTTAGGACCATAACGGACTCATGCCGCGTATATGGTGTTATCACGGCATAGGTGCAGTGATGGCAATCCTTCTTGATTTCGGGGCCCTCCTTTTACCGGGTTGCACTCACATGACTTCCCAACTGGACCCAACTTGTGTGTTTGAGATTTGCACACATAAGGTGTTAAACATGACTTAGTAGTGCCAACTTATAGTTTGTCTTGTCATGTGATGTTCACAAGTCATCCGTTCGCTCATCCAAATTCATTAGACACACTGAAAACACACAAGTGGACACGGTGGGGTCATGAATGTCAAGTTTCATGAAGTTTCGACTTCTTTAGTGCCATAACGGACTCATGCCGCGAATATGGCGCTATCACGGTATAGGTGCAGTGATGGAGTTCCTTATTGATTTTGAGGCCCTCCTGTTACTGGGTTACACCCACATGACTTTCCAACTGGACCCAACTTATATCAATGTGTTCAAGCCAAGGGAGGGGCATTTGCGCGTGTAAGGTGTTAAATATAACTTAGTAGTACGTTGTGTAGCTTGTTTTGTCACGTGATGTCCATAAGTCATCTGTTCGCTCATTTAAATTCATTAAACACATTGTAAACACATTGTAAACACGTAATTTGACACGGTAGGGTTACCATTATCAAGTTTCAAAAAGTTTCGACTTCGTTAAAGCCATAACAGATTCATGTCGTAAATATGGCGGTATAACGGTATAGGTACAGCGATGACGATCCTTTTTGATTTTGGGGCCCTCCTTTTACCGAAATGCACTCACATGGCCTTTCTGCTGAACGTAACCTCGATCGATTCGTTTGAGTAGGGGTAGGGTCTATTTGCACATATAGGGTCTTAAACTTGGCTTAACGTCACATTTTGTAACGTATATTGTCAAGTGATGTCCACATCTCATCCATTCGCTCATCTATAGTCATTGAACAAACTGGAAATACACAATGGGAGACGGTAGGGTCACTATTGTCAAGTTTCACAATGTTTCGACTTCGTTAAGGCCATAACGGACTCATGTCGTGAATATGGCTCTACAACGGCATGGGTGCAGCGATGACGATCCTTCTTGATTTTGGGGCCCTTTTTTTTTACCGGAATGCACTTACATGGCCTTTTTACTGAACCCAACCTCGATCGACTCGTTTAAGCTAGGGTAGGGGCCATTTGCACATATAGGGTCTTAAACTTGGCTTAACATCACATTCTGTAACGTATATTGTCAAGTGATGTCCACATCTCATCCATTCGCTCATCTATAGTCATTGAACAAACTGGAAATACACAATGGCAAACGGTAGGGTCACCATTGTCAAGTTCCACAAATTTTTGACTTCGTTAACGCCATAACGGACTCATGCCGCGAATTTGGTGCTGTAACGACATAGGTGCAGCGATGACTATCCTTCTTGATTTTGGGGCCTCTTTTTACTCGAATGCACTCACATTGCCTCCCTACTGAACCCTACTTCGATCAACTCGTTCGAGCCAAGGGATGGGATATTTGCACATGTAGGGCATTAAACTTGACTTATTAGTATGTTGTGTAGCGTCTTGTCACGTGATGTCCACAAATCCTTCTACACTTACCCTTGGGGACACTATATGGTCAAGGGTGTCAAGTTTTATTGAAATTCTACTTGGTTCATGCCATAACAGACTCATGCCTCGAATGTGGCACTATAGCGACATAAGGCGCTGTGATGATTTTCCGTGTTGCATTTGTTATAATAAAATATTTATTTACGTTTAGTTTATTTATTTGTCATAGGACCTAGCAAGAAAAAAAAGCACACCATTTCAAGCTCGTTTGTTTATTTGTTTGACGCATAAGCCGCGATGTCTAATGAAAACGCGACATCAGTGCAATGATGTCATTCTCGTGGCATTTGAAGCCTTTCATTTCACAGGCACGTTAGCAATGCGTCTCTCTTACCATGGTTTTTTTTTAAATATTATAAATGAATTGTAAAGGAGGGAGATCAGACCAATTAAGTTGGCAAGAAGATCACTTGAGTGAATCTATTAGGCCACATAAATCTCGACTAGCAGCACTGCCATTTTGATTATTATTATTATTTCCCAAGTTTAGACCACAACTTTCTACATAACTAATCCTACAACAATGAGCAAACTTAAAAAATAAGCTCAGATAATAGATTTCTTTTCATGATTTATAATATAAATAAAAAACAGGAGTATAAGTTTTCAACGCATATCCTACTAAAAGTCATATAACATTATAACTCCAAATGAAAATGAAATTTTGAGGCCAAATAGATTTTGGAAGATCAAAGTTGCATTAGGGAGGAAGATTCATTGGACGGGGGGCCATGAAATTAACGATCTTTTCGTGCACATTATACCTGCATAATAATCAAATCAAGAAATAAATCAACTACATTATCATCAAGTATCATAAGTGCCAAGTTTCATGAAGTTTTGACTTCGTTAGTACCATAACGGACACATGTCGTGAATATCATGCTATCACGGCATAGGTACAGTGACGGTGATCTTTCTGGATTTTGGGGCCTTCATTTTACCAAGCTGCACTTACATGGCTTCTCGGTTAGACCCAACTTAGATCCGTACATTTGAGGCAGGGGAAGGGCATTTTACACATATAGGGTGTTAAATATGACTTAGTAGTAAGTTGCAATAGTTCAGACAATCATTCAAGTTGCAATAATTTAAGTTGATGTTGATTATGCCCCAACAACAATAATTATTAACTAGTGTCAATATAGAAGCACCATAAGACATTCACATATAGATGAAAACACTCAAGTCCATTTTGAATTAACTCCTAGGGAAACCAGATTCTACTTCATATTCAAAAAATAACCCATTTCAACATACACCCAATGCCAATCAGTGCTGAACTCTGACAAAAACCACACATAAAAAACTACTGGGGTTAGACCCTAGAAGAATGGGACAGGAGAACAGGGCTCTGCTAAGATCTGCTCAACCTTATTGGGATGAAGATGCAAAAGAATACTATCTTCAGGTTGTGAGCGGGCACTATGGCAGTACCTTTTGGACATCTAACCAATCATTAGGGGGCTTAACAATTTATGGCAGTAACAAAGAGGCCGATAACAACTTTGATAGAGAAAAATTAGAATAAGACCTTGTGAAAAATAAACAAACTTTATGGTGTAGATGAGATGTCAAGCAAACATCACAGATTTGTGGGTATTGATTGCATTACCTGATTTAAAACTTATGTTTTCATCTTCGTAAGTATCGGCAACCAAACTAATCTATTCACTTATAATTTGTGTTAATAATCAAACAATCACATGTACTACTCAAGTCTCCACCATTCAACCCCACTCATTCCCTCTCCTATTTATCATTATTTCTCATTCTGTCTTCACCCACATTTCTAACTGTCTTTCAAATTTCTCCCAAAATTTCAAAATCTTTGTGCTTGATGAAGTATATGTACTCATTAATATGGAATAGAAATGATAACTTGTGAAACACATTGATAAAAGAATTCTCAACCATCAATCTCAAACATTAGTTACATCTAGTGCAATTGAAATACATTCTTTAATTATTGATATATTTTCCTACCAAACAGATACATCTATGGTACATCAGCAAAAGAACTCGGGAGCTTTATCCCCTGATATTCAACTTTTCCTACACCCACGCAGTTTAAAAATAAAATATCTTTCTCAACCCCCCATTACTCTGAAAGTTCTCCAAGCTTCTCCATATACTTCAGCCCTACTACCACCACTTCACTAGAGATGGAAAATACATAAAATTTGGGCTGGACTTGAGGTCCTTTCTGAAATGAGTCTCAGTCCCCCATTCTCATCAAATCTGGAACCTTACAAATTCCAAAGTCAACACCCGCAAAAGAAATAACGCCTCATTAAGCAGACTAGACATGAAACGAACACTTTACATGAAACATATTGAATTTATGCAACAGTACTTCATCAAACAACTAGAGGATAAATTCATCATTGAACAGAGTGAACGGAAACAGAGGAACTATCTTTTACTAAGTACAGTTATAAAATCGAGGAAAAAGGTGAAACACAAGCGACAACATGCATAACTTACTCACGTGCAATGGCCACCACCTGTTTCCCTATATTGCGTCCAGAGAATAGCCCGAGCAGCGCAGCAGGTGCATTTTCAATGCCTTCGGCAATGTCTTCAATGTATGTAATTTTTCCTTCTTTTATTTTAGGCAGAACAACGTCATAGAACTTGGGATAGAGGTTAAAGTAGTCAAACACAATAAATCCTTCCATGCGGATTCTCTTTGTCGTAATACAGAATAAGTTGTGTACCCCTTCAGGCTGCTCCGGTTGTACTGAGAGATCATCCCACAGGCAGCGATACGGCCATGGTTTCTCATGTTGAGAAGCACTGCATCGAGCATCTTCCCTCCAACATTCTCAAAGTAGATATCAATTCCATTAGGGCAGTACCTGAATAGATCATTACAAACATAAATGAATATTTTGTCTATTTGCACATTTGATTTCTAGGCTTGAATCAGTAGTACTTGAAACAGTGGTCAAGTAAGATTCAGTACCAGTTCTTGAAAGAATTTCAACTTTAGCATCATTCAGAGTTATCATGTGCAAAGAAGAAAAAGGGATAAAAAGGGGCAGGGGGTCCGAGAAGAGGAACACAGTCATTCATAACTCTGTGATAATGCAAGGATTTGTCAGCTCTTCTAGTGCAACCACTAACTATCAAAGCAAAAAAGGAAGGTTGAAGAGAAACCTTTTCAAAGCTGCGACCAAATCTGGCTCTTCTTTGTAGTTAAAAGCGTCATCAAACCCAAATTTTTTCTTCAAAAGATCAACCTTCAGCACACAAAATAAATTATGTGAGCACCACAAGATGAGTAGTAGAGTTTTGGCGATGTGTCTGTATTCCAAATCATTTAGTGCATGTTCTAAGTAGTTGTACATTTTGTATTGAAAAGTCTAAGCTACAAAGATTTCATTTACTTGATGCTGCCTCCGTCCCAAAAAGATGGTCGTATTCCTTTTTTCACATAGATTAAAAAAAGTTCCTTTAATAGTAGTGGAAAACTAAATTTTAACATCATTTCCCTATTATACCCTTTCATTTATTAATTATTCCACTTTAATAATTCTATTTTTTTATAACTATGCACATTAAATAGGAACATATATGAGGACTAATATTTCAATTAATTTTTAAAAAGGAAACAGAACCATGTTTTGGGATGGACGAAAACGAAAAAGGAAACTTGTACTATCTTTTTGGGACAGAGGTAGTAGTATTCTTTTATGTTATAGATTCAAGAAGGCGTCACTTCTCAAACAAGTGAGCGAAAATAAGCTGTTGTCTACATTAACATATAATAGAAACTTGAAATTAAGGATTTTATTTATTTATTTATGAAAAACTCAGCAAAATAAGCTCAATTTTTGTCTGTAGCAAGTAGCAATCCTTAAGCTACTAAACAACATCCATTACAGATTGTGAGTACATGAAAACAATATATGGGAAATTACGAACCTTTTCTTTGCTTCCTGCAGTTCCAACCACATAGCACCCCAATGACTTTGCGAATTGCCCAACTAGCTGACCAACAGCTCCAGATGCAGCTGAAACAAAGACAGTTTCACCCTCTTTGGGAGAGCATATCTCATAGAAACCAAAATATGCGGTTCCACCCGCCATGCCTGAATAGATACGTAATGCACATCACAAGAGAAGCTAAAAAGGCAGAAAAGAAAAATAGAAACTAAACTGGATGAGTTTTGTCTGAAATTAAGTTCCAAGAAAATGGCAAATGCAATCATGACTGAAATATGTGATTATTGTAGACATCCATCTTCACGACCTCAAAATTGCACACCCGATCAGTCAGAAGAAAAATGAAACAAGTAAGACATTCGTCATTGTAGTAAGCATGCTGCGACATTCATTTAGGAGCTCGGTTTGTGTTGCTAAAATAGAGGCATAGAATTCCTAGGAAAATTGCTGGACATACTCTAATTTAGGTCAATTAATCTAGCACAGAAATTCTTGTAATCATAACATGATTTATGAAACCAAAGGTAATAAAATATAAACAGTTCTACACTCATCTGTTCCTTTATTCTTTTAGAGCAAGGATGATGATTCTAATCACTTACAAACAAAATACCAACTCTTATATATCTTTTGGTTCAATCAAAATCAGTGTTAATCTAAAGCTACAATGTGGAATCCTGCAAACAGTTGAAATGGATATACACACATGCAGAGTTCTAGTTTGGTACTCTTAAAGATCTTAATGCATTGGATATAGACAACTCTTGTATTGCACAAAGGGGTCTTGACCCTTAACTTGAGTTAATTATTATAATAGAAAGTAACTTATTTTACACCAACAAGAAATCATAAATCAAAGACTTTTTTT
Organism: Nyctanthes arbor-tristis; assembly: GCA_963692815.1. NCBI lineage: Eukaryota > Viridiplantae > Streptophyta > Magnoliopsida > Lamiales > Oleaceae > Nyctanthes > Nyctanthes arbor-tristis. Next base: position 19,242 of record CAVNYN010198115.1, read on the forward strand.
TTGGGTCTTAATTTTTGAGTTTTGACATATTACACAGCAAACATCTTGCCACTCAAACTCAGCCTTCAAAAGTTCCTATTTATTCTTCATCGTGTAATCAGAAATATAAAATCCTAAGTTGCGTTTGCCTTTTTCATTATTCAAGTAAAATATAAATTTCTGGGAAAGTTGCCTGAGAGCAACATTGATGTACCAAAAAACCTTTACATTAACTGCTGGATTATCTTATCCAACAGCAACATTTTGTTAAAGAGCCATATAGTTATTTACTTAAATCTATCTTCAACATGCCCCATGCGCAGGCTGATTCATTATCTACAGGCTTGCAACTTCCCTACGTGAAGGGCAATGAGGGCGAGAGAGAAAACAAGATCTCTGTAGCATAATAGAACGACCTCATCTAAAACTTAACAGCTTAGCTGCTAATAAAACAAAAAGGCGCATACTCAGTACATCAATATAACAATACCTTGAAAAAAAACAAACCTCAAATTATGAAGAAAACATTCAGTTATTCATTTAGGAGTAGTGACAGAATAACTCACCGAGGAGTCCCGTATAGTAAGAGAGAGGCACATCAGTATGCTGAATTTTAAAGAGAGTCACTGGAGATTTGATGAGGCTATACTCCTCCCACCCAGTTATGCCCCAAACCAGGTCACCCTTGTTGAAACCAGGGTGTGAAGAGTCCACAACTTTAGCCACTCCAAATCCCGTTATGGTCTAAGTAACACACGGATGGAGTAGGTTAACGGCAGGAAAATGTAGCAATCAGATAACAACCAGTAATTTCATAGTTAAATCTAGATGAAATTACAGTTTTGAGAAATGAAACCTGCATGAATAATTAGCCGCTCTTTTAACGATTTCTAATCTTTCAGCAATTGTACAGTTTTCAAGAAGGTGTCGTCAATATCATAAATTCTGCCATCTAGAATACAGTTGACCAACTTAGAAACTAGTCATAATTTTGTATAGGGACCCAGCCTCCATCTCACTCACACAGGCAATTTGAAGAAAACGCACGTTATAAATTTCCTGGGAAAATTAAAGTTATATACAAGAAAAGTTAAATAAAACGCAAGGAGTTGAAGACAACGGTTAATGACATAATAACTGTTATTTAACCTAATAGTCGAACTTTTCAGATCAAATAGTTCGATAAGAAATCAAAAGAGTCACGGATACTAAATTCAGTCCCAGTTAGCGATTAAAGTCAAACCTACTATATACAGCAAAAATCAACAATCAAATACAAAGACTCGTGCTAGCATGTTTATTTTTGTTAAACTTTTTGCATCTCCTCTGTTCAAATAGCACAACTCATGTGATAAAAATATCCAAAAAGTGATCACGCCGGGTGGATTGATTTATTATTATTATATAACATTCTGTAACTTATATTATATATTGATACAAGTGCGCAAGAAATAAGGCAAGGCAATCAGCATAGTGATTAGTGAAGTAGTGGGCATGAAAATTAAAGAGTTAGAAGCGACTTACAGAACCCGGAGTAAAGGATTCAGTGTAGCTGCCTTCCAATTTGTTCATCCGGTTACGCATATAAGGGTCACAAGACAAATACAGATTCTTCAACAAAATGGAATTGGGCGAATCTTGTGGAATATTGAGTTCAATGTCGGTGCTCTTCAAAAGCATATCAGATTCATTGGGGTACCTACCACCAACGTAGTCTTTGAATATGATCTGCTTGTTGCTTACTCTCTCCGCCATTTTTTCTGATATTAATTAGTGTGTGTTATTTTGGAAGTAAATTTTGAGGGTTTCTCTTGCTCTGAATTCCTCTGCATTTACTGAGAATTGTGTGTGAGGACGCCCAGATAAAGGACCCCTCTCCCTTTCGGTGCCAATCGGTTTCGACGTGATGTGTTGGGCCTTTCTAGTCATTGTTTGAAATTAATATCAGCCATAAAATGCACATTTTTGTTTGTATTTGTAATAGAAGATTACTATTCTTGAATGTCCAGTGAGGCTTTGATTGCTTTGGAGGGTGTGTTTGGCATGTTTTATTGATGGTTCAACGTGTGTCATGCATTGTTGTTACACACGTAATGGTTTTGACTTTTGAGGTTGACTGCGTTCTAGGACGGATGCTTAAGGTGGTCTAGTGCAGTTTAAGACGAACTTTTTCCCCTTCTTTAAATGAAGTTTAAAATTAAAATTTTTTAGATCAGTTTAGTCATTAACTATATTAATTTATCCTATTCAATTAAACTCATCTAAAATGCCATCCTATTCTCTGAAGAAATTTGTGTTACTCTTCGATGAAAACGCAGTCCCCCTTCGCTCCGCCCTCGGACCTACATTCTCTTTGATGTTTTGAGACTGTTTTTTATTTTCTTTAAAACAGTAAAAATGCAATCTCTTCCGATCTCAAAAATGTATTTCATAAAACAACTTCAAAATTTATAAAGAAAATTGAAAACGTCTTTTTCTTGTTTTTGTTGTTTTCTATGTTAAAACTAGAAAACGTGGAGAACACTTTTTCAAAATTTAGGACTTGTTTGAAACTCTTTATTTTTTTCAATTTATAAAGGAAATTTATAATGAGTGAAAATGAGTGGTGGAGATTTAATTGAAGTAGATCGGAAGAGCTCGTGTAGGGAAAGAGTGTAGTGAATAGTTGTCAAATCAATAGTCAAATCATAGTAGGTGAATTTATAAAGAGAAAAAATAAAGAGGTTCAAACAACCACTTAAACTTTACATTAGTTCCATTAAAATTTCAACTTTTATTTTTATATTCATTTTAATGCCAACCACCACTGTCCGCCAGTGACAATATCATCTTGCATCCCTATAAAGCTATCGGCTTTGACAACAATGCTAAGATCGATGCCGCCAACAAAAGAGATCGGAAGACCAAATCTGGTGGGTTGCTAGGGTCGCGAAACCATCATCTGGTAGTTGGTGCCACTGGTTCACATAGACCACCACCACCATCTAGCGGATGAAAAGGTGGAAATCTAGTGGGGGAGGGTGAAGATGATGATCAAATTGCACAATTTGAAAAGTTTAAAACATTTGTGCAATTTCTATTGTATAACTTATCAATTTTCAAAAAATTTTAAACCAAACAAGTTTTTTATTTTCTATCTTTAATAAAAATAGTTTTTTAAAATGATAAACAAAATGCATTTTCTATTTTCTTAAAATAGTAATCTCAAAACAAAAAATTCAAAATGGTTTTCAAATGAAAACAAAAAATAGAAAATGTTGAGATTGCTATTTTATTTCAATTCTAAAAAGAATTGAAGTTTCCACTTGAGTTTATCATCTTTGGTCTTGCTGATTGTGTCTTGTAACTTTGTCACACATTAATTAACTATTATTTGAACTTAAGTGCCATGTCCATGTACGTCTTTATAATAATTACCTTAAACTACATTTTTTAAAATAGAGATATTTCTCTATTGTTTAGAGTTATAACGCTTTGCTAATCCATGACCCGAAGTTAATTGCCCTTCGTTAAGAGATGAAAAGATGTAAACGGGTCGAGCTGAGTTAGGTCCAAAATTATTGATATTGAATATTGATCAAAGTAGAAAGAAAATTATGTATTTTCTAAATCAAATTTAGAAATCAATTTTTTCTAAATATATTCGATCATTAAGAACATAATGAGAGGATAATTAAATAAAAAATTGGAGAAAAGACGTAGCAAGAACTTGTAGAGCCTTAAATACTATATAAAAAACAAAGATTATGGATGTTTATATTAATAAAAATGTGGTGTGTTTAGTAAAATGAGTGATGTAGATATAATTAGTCTATTATTAATCAGAATCACCACCGTCACCTCCACTTAGTAACAATCAACCAACTGGCAATATATATATTAATTAAGAGAACTAAGTCTTGATATTTGTTGTACCGTGATTTTCTCGCTTTTTTATTTGGTAAATCTTGCGGCAATGGTTTTTTTTTTTTTTTGAATAACAAAAACTTTTGTAAAAGAACTTAGAGAAGATTTGAACTTATAACAATTGAGTAGCATTCAAACCTTAACCACTTTGCCCATTATTATTATTATTATTATTATTATTATTATTATTATTATTATTATTATTTTGTTAGGTTTTTTCGCTAATAATTTAAAATTTCAAATTTGAAAGGTTAATTCTAAATCAAACTCTAATATCTCTTCTTCATTCACCATCTCCGTCGTATGTATGTTAGTGAGTTTAATATTATTTGATTTTACAATTTTTGAAATATTTTTTTATCTCTTTAGGATTTTTAAAAATAGAGTGGGTAACAGATGTTTTTTACCTATCTGACTCGAACTACCCTACCCCATACCGGATTCAAATGGGTATGTCGTGGGTATGGGGTGGGGTTGATAGAAATGGGATGAGGTACGGGGGAGACGTACCTGACCAAAACCCGCCCCAATGTTATTCTTACTGTTATGATTCCTTCCATTTTCAAATTAATTAAATTGTGATGTCTAAAAATTTTTCCCACCCTTTTGCACTTTTTAAATTCGTTAAATTTTTTTTCTTTTTCCTATTTTTCTTGGGTTCTTTATTTTGTTTTCCTATAAGGAGGATAGATGCCTAAATTTGTTTTTTTTTTGGCCATTTTGCACTTTCTTAATTCGTCAATTTTTCTTCTTTTTCCTATTTTTTAGGTTTTTTTCTGAAAATGTTTTTGACTTGGTTACTTATACCTATTATACCTATAAAAGAATAACAATTGCCTAAAAATTTTTCCTATCATTTTGCTATTTCTAAATCTATCAAATTTTTTTCTTTTTCTTTTTCTTCTTCTTTTCCTTCTGTTTTTTGGGTTTTCTGAAATATAGTCATAATTTTTACATACGGTGTCCGTTTTTAGTTTTACAATATATGTTTTAGGGGTAACTCGACTAGACAAATTGCACCAGTCGCTTTGCTACTAATGATGGATTTTGGACATTTGAATTCCTCCACTATGTTTTTTGTGTTTTTTCTATTTTATTTTGGGTCGACCTTTGTATTTTGCACATTTTTACTAGACTAGTTTTTTGTGGATTCGGTTGGACGATTAGGGCATCTATTTAAAAGCTTGGCTTCTTTTTTATTTGAGTAATTTCACTAAATTTTCAAACCTGCCTAGCTTCAATTTTGATTGTTGATATTGCACGTATTGATAAGAAAATCTCAACCGACCATGACTACAATAGAACTGTTAGAAAATGAATATACATTTTCTTTAAATGAAATCGTTACAGCAAAGAGATATAGAAAGTTAAAAACTTAAAATCTTATCTGAACATAGACTGCGACTTTACCTATTATACTGTGTTTTTCAAATTCTATTGGCAATCATTCTAGTTTTGGGAAGTTAATCGTTTCAATAATTGGATTAAAACATACTCAAATATATCGCATAGTATTGATTAATGGTTATATGTTAATATATGTTTGTTAGTACTTTATATCCATATTATGGCTTTTGTTTCAATTTATGAATTTTTCGATTATTTTTTCTCTTTTTTGCAATCAATCTGTTCTCTTCTTGATGGTACTTTGGTAAACTTGTTTTTAATCACTTTCAAATTTTTTCCCGTACAACACACGGGTGAAAGACTAGTACCTATTAATACCCACGGGTCAAAGACTAGTAGTACCTATTAATAAATTTGGTGGTCGCAAAAGCAAATCCTCACAAAAAAAAAAAAGGAAGCTAATAGCGGCTGCTGCCACATGGTAACGTGCCACCGTGTGACAGAAAAAAAATATAGAAACAAAAGTTAACAAACCACCACAACTTAGTACCAAGTGGTGTTTCACAAATCACTAGAAAACCCAATAAGTCACCATAAAATTTCATCTTAACACTCGGTGGTTAGAAAAAAATACATGGTAAGATTCAAGAAACAATATCATGATTGCATTCGAAGCAATGCATTATATGAAGCGAAAGACTCAAGGAAAAATGGATTTGTGGCCATGAAACTGGATATAAGTAAAGCATATGACATAATTGAATGGAGCTTTATGGAACAGATCATAAGTCGTATGGGTTTTGCTTCAAAATGGATTGAGCTCATTATGATGTGTGTTTCATCTGTCCGCTACCATATCTTGCAGGATGGGGAAGAGATTGGTCCTATTATTCCGGAGAGAGGCATTAGATAGGGGTGTCCTTTATCCCCATACCTCTTTATCCTATGCACGGAAGGACTCTCAATGGCTTTGCAACAAAAAATAGACAGTGGACTTACTCATGGGTGCAAAGTTGCCCGAAGTGCTCCAATTGTATCATATTTCTTCTTTGCGGATGACAGTATATTTTTGTTTAGAGCCAACATGCAAGAAAGTGAGATTATTTGAGACCCTTTGATAGCATATGAGGAAGAATCCGGGCAAGCTATCAACTTCCAAAAATCCTCTTCCGATCTCTCCAATGTTCCCTCAGATAGAAAACAAGCTATATGTTCGTTGCTGAACATTGAGGCTGCTAGCGGGCATAATCAGTACCTCAGGTTACCTACTATAGTGGGTAGGCAAAAGAAGGAAGTCTTTTCGTTCATAAAAGATAGGATTCGACAAAGAATTCAATGATGGAAGGAAAAGTTTTTATCAAGGACTGGAAAGGAGATACTGCTGAAAACTATTGCTCAAGCAGTTCCAAATTATGCTATGAGCGTCATTATGCTGCCTACTGAACTTTGTGCTGAGATGGAGAGACAGATGAATACCTACTGGTGGGGAAGGGATAAATGAAACACTTAAGGTATTGCATGGATGAGCTGGGAGAAACTTTGTTACCCAAAATCAAGTGGTGGACTGGGATTCAAACACCTTCATGAAATGAATTTGTCACTCTTAGCAAAACAAGGATGGAGATTCATTACAGATCCTTGCTCACTGGTTTCGAGAGTTTTCAAGGCAAAGTATTTCCCAAACTCTTCATTTCTAGAAGCTCATATTGGC
>CAVNYN010198136.1:1473-13454 GCA_963692815.1 Nyctanthes arbor-tristis
CAGACGTGTGCTCTTCCGATCTCTTATGCTTGCTCTCGGAATTTTTTTTCACTTCATTTGGGGGAAATAACATTTTAAACTACTAAACTAGCCTTGATAGCAGCTCATGAATGGACTGTATGTCGCTACTTGTCATTTCCTGCTAAGAATTCTTAACTAGGAGAAGCTTTCCACTGTTATTTCTTATAGCCTCTGAATTACAGTCCTGCTGTTATCTTCTCCCCTTACAGGGTTCATATATACCTGAAGACAACCTTTAGTTGAATTCTATATCCTTCAATAATAAAAGTGATTCCAGCTTAGTATTTGTTAGTGTCCAAAATGTCAGAATAGGTTCTGGTTTTCTGGGTTGTTCTTGACATGTTTAACTTTTAATTCTACCTCAATGTGGGCTCACTGGGTCCTCTTTTCTTCATGCAGGAGCTCTGTACCTCTTTGATTTATCACCTTGGTAAAACTGGTGCCCACTCAGAAGCATTTTCTGTGTACAATATGTTGAAATATAGCAAGAAAGCACCATGCAAGGCCATTCATGAAAAGATCTTGCATATTTTAGTTGCAGGTGGCCTTCTCAAAGATGCATATGTAGTGGTCAAGGTATATAATTAACCACAATATTCTTTAGCTTATGTGTGATTGTTGATTCTAAGTGCATTGCATACTTCAGGACAATGCAAAGTTGATCTCTCGGGCTGCTATAAAAAAGTTCTCTATCGCCTTTATGAGAAAAGGCAATATGAACCTGATAAATGACGTGCTAAAATCTATTCATGGCTCCAGTTACAAGATTGATCAGGTGAAGGTTTCTTTACTCGTGCAATGATAAACCTGTTCCTTTTGTAGATGTATGTGAAACACGGGTCCATAGGTTTATTAGGTTGTCTGTGCCTCCTACTTATTGGGAGGGGCGGACTTATTTTTACCCTTCATGAGCTAAGAGAATATAGAATTTTGTGCCGGGGCTGTGATTAAGTTTCAGTATAATATTTTTAGGGGCTCATATTTAACCTTCGTACATTTCACTTTGACCTTTTTGATTATCGAGAGATAGATGGAAGCATGACTCTAACTCTATTACTATCTGGCCTCGCCTATATTTGGAGATTCACTAGTAAACTCCTGCCTTACCCTTTTTCAGGAAATATTTCGTGTGGCCATATCTCGCTATATTGAGCAACCTGATAAGAAGGCATTGCTTCTTCACTTGCTGCAGTGGATGCCTGGTCAAGGCTATGCAGTTGATTCATCTACCAGAAATTTGATTCTTGAGAATTCTCACCTGTTTGGTCGTGAACTTACCATGGAGTTACTATCCAAGCATTATATGGTGTTGAAAACAAATAAGTCTCCCGACGGGAAGACAAAATGAATCTGAAACGCATGATACTTCAGGTATTTCGTAAGATTGACTTGCTGTTACTTTGTATTTTTATGCTGAAAGTTGTTAGCATGTGTTCTACTTCTATCACAAAATGACACTTCTGTGAAAGATGACTCAAACCTATATTTGTAAAACATTTTTCTGGGATATTCTGATATAATTGCTTATTTAAGATGTGTCATATGTGGGAAGAAATTTACATCAAGAAAATTATATATTGATCGACTAGGAATAGAAAGCTTGGGTCAATGATCAGCTATATCTGGTATGTCCACAGGATACAAATTTATTCTATCTGACCATGCATTTCTTGTTCTGGGATTGAAATCTGAAATGCATTCCCAGACTGCACTGTTGCATTTAAATCCACTACCAAAAGCAATTTGCCAGACCCTATTTCCCCTTTTGACCCTGCCTTTTGCCTCCAGGTAGCTTAGCTCATACCAAATGGAAGATGATGAAGTATTGCCAAATCGATAGAGTGTCATCCTCGAGGCTTCTCCATCTTCTTTATTCAGTCTCAGTTTTTCCTCAACAGTGTCAATGACCGCCCTTCCTCCAGCATGTATGCAGAAATGATCAAATGCCTTCTTGAAGCTAGGTATGTATATCTCTTTTTTCCTCGCTGAAGTTGAAAACATCCTATCAATGACTGAAAATCCATAGTGGATTTGTTCAGAGTAGGGTAAAACTCTCGGTCCCAACTCTGTTATATTTGTTTTCAGAGCATTTCCTGCAACATGTACAAGTGCTCTTGATAGTGAAATTCCCACGTTCCCATATTCATCATTTTCCTGGAGTACAGACTGGTAAGACTGATCATCTGATCCCATGTGTGTTCTCAACAGATGTTCAAGCTTGTATTTTGCTCTACTTTTGTCACGTTTCTTATTGGACAACAAGAGAGCGACTCCTCCCATCCGGAATAGTGCGTTGGCTAGAAGCATGGACTTCATTTTACCATCATAACCATTTGGAGTTACCGCTTCCATGCTAAGAACCAGAGCTAATGAGTTTCGGTGGACTTTCTGGAGGTCTTTAGCTAAACTGATTGCCACAAGTCCTGCACTGCATCCCATTCCGCTGAGGCTAACACTCTTCACATTACTTCTTAATCCAAATTTGTTTATGATCATGGCAGTAATGGATGGTGTAGGACAGAAGATACTGCAGTTGGACACAAGCAAGTCAATATCTTTGGGATTTATGTTGTGTTTGGTGAGGAGATCCTCCACCACTGTGAAAAGCACAGTTTCTGTTTCTTCTCGACTCGGGTTGAGAGATTTATCTGGTGGAATTTGATGCAAAGCAAGTGGAAAGCCGGCCTCACTTCCAATGCCCATTCGTTCAGCCACTTTAGCCGCGAAATCTGTTGCTTCTCTGACATGAATGCCACAGATTTCAAAGTGCTCAATGAAATTGGAAATCGAGACTCGCAAGTCATCTGGTGGTTGATAACAAGAGAAATCAACAAGATAAGTGCAAGTAGATCTACAAGAAACAAAGTAAAAAAGCACGAGCAAAGCAAGTGCTGCCAAGAGATGAAGATGATCCACAAAGAATGAATAGAAATCTTGTAACGTGACCTCCATTTCTGAACTTATGATTCTTTGATTCAGGTTAGTGCAAGAACTCAAACCAGGCTGATTTACATTACGTTCTTTCTGTTATTTGGTAGATGCTTCAGATTGACAAGTAACTAAAACCTCTGTTTCTGCTCACAAATATTGCATGTTGTTACCTCATTTTCGTCCGTCTCAAGTCTTGTAATGTTTGCTTTTGCGTTTAGTAAACAGATGCTTCCTGAAAGCATTTTGAGCTCCTTTCTTGGAGATTAATGAAAGTTTACTCAACTTGCCTTCTCCATAGTGTCGCCACGGCACGTCAAGCACAAATTGAAATGATCGAGAAATAAGTGGACAAGTTTTTTTTAGAGACCTATGACTATTTTGTACGTCAATTAACTTGGAAAGTTAAATTAATCAATGCGAGCACAAATATACGATTTAAGTGTTTCACAAATTTTAAATTATTTAAGCTACTCCAAATGTCCTTTGAGAAAAATTAATTAATTCAATTTTGAGTTGATGGAGTGTGTCAAATTGAACTACTCTTAGACCGGCCCCGGAGAAGCCTGGATTAGGCAAATGGCAATCGGCTTCAATTCAGTCGTTCCTGGTGCTGGTTGGTCTTGGCCAGTAGGCTTACTCTAAATGGTAGGATACTGATGGTTACAGGCTATTGATGATTCCCCCCCCCCCAAAAAAGATATATTTATAGCTCACCGTAAAAATTAGAGTAATTTATAAGATGAATACAACGAGGAATGAGTGAGCCTCATTCTTAACCGTTGGACTCGAAAAAGAAACCGAAAACCTAGCGAACTCGTAGGCGGGAAAATTCACTTCCCCGTTAGGCAAAGGCCATAGAAAACACGCCACTTTGTTAGAAAAGTCTTACAATTATAAAAAGTCAACTGTCTATCTTAGAATAAAGATAGAAACATAAAGACAATTATTATTATTTAGCACTTGTGACAAAATGTAGTAATGTTTAAGGTACCGGTTCGGAGCAATTCGATCCAAGTTTTGTTCGAGACGAAACAAAGGCCCGGTCCGGTTCAACTCCAGTGAAGAGAACGGGCCGTTCCGGTTCAGCCTCGAAGTGACCCGCGGCTTACGAGCTACAGGGCGGGAAAAGGTATCCCCATCGTCTGCCTTAAATTCAAAAAACCTATTGACGAAAAATCATAAATAGTACTCTCTGGAGTAATCGTTGGAAAAAGCAAGCGAAAATGTCGAGATTCGAATATCCGACGATGCCCCGCCACGATATAATTGCAGTACTAGCGGAATCCCAAATCGCCAACATTTCCGCCTCCGATCTTCTTCAACCCGACGCGGACTTCATTTGCAACCTCTACACCCACATTCTCCTCCACATCGACTCTCTGCAGTATGTAAAACCCTAATTTTATGACTTCATTTTATTTATGAATTGAAGATTTTCGAGTAATGTTATTTTGTTGCTGTTATTGTTTTAGGGAAGACAATGGGCAAATGGAGTTCGGAGCGCTGGAGCATCTGGAGAACCCGGACCACCATGTGCACTCGGTTCAGGTAATGAATTTGTATCATAAGGTTCGAGAAATTCTGGTCGCTGTGGGCTGCCCCAAAGCCTTCACTCCCAAGGATTTGATAAAGCCCGAGACAGATCGCACCGAGGTCTTCGTTGGTGCAATACTCAATTTCTGCCTACACAGGTGAATTGATCTTGAGTGTTGAGATTTATCTGTTAATTTTGTTAGCTGTAGAAAATGTTGGACGTGCTCTTTTTTTGTTGGTAACAACTGAGTATGATTTGCTATTATTGTGTGTTCATAATTTTAGGGAGACGAAATTGAATCTATTGAGACCTGTTGTAGAGGAACTTAATGATTTTGAGGAACGACGAATTGCTGCAGAAGCTAGAATTGGTCAGGTACCATTATGAGCCGTAGTTTTGAGCTGGATACTTGTTTAGTTCTTCAAATCTGTCTGAATCAACTTTTTTGCCTGCCTCATAGTTGAACGCCGAGATTGCAGAGTGTGAGGAATCAAGAGAAAGGGAGTTGCCACTTGTTCAAGAGATCAACTCCAAGGTCATGGAACTTCGTCAGACTATTTCGGGTCTTAATAATCACCAGATGTCTTTGAAGACTTCCGTAAAACAATTGAAGGAGAAGACCAAAGAAATGGATGAGAAGGTATGGATGTACGGTTTGAAAATCATGTTGGTCTACAATGATTAACATTTTTCCTTTCATACTATAATTCTAATTCATTTGGTCTAGCTTCAATGCCTCCCATCTATTATTCAAATTAGCCCTTGTATCACTGTAACAGTTGATGCTCTTTGAGCATGACACCAGTTAGGAAGCTATATTTTTTTGTTATTCAGTAGTTTTATCATACAATTGTTTATGTTGAGGGTCTCGGCAAATATGCCAATGATTTGATGTTTTAATAATCAATAGAACAATATTTGACATAATGACATCGCTGCTTTTATCTCCAGATCTCCAATGCAGAATTTGCATTAGTTCAAAGTGTCCAAGAAAATGCAAATTTACGTTCAAAAATTGTTCAATCCCCAGACAAACTTCAGGTATCAATAACTATGTGGATAAATACATAAATTGTTGGCTGACTATTTGTTGGTTCAATGCATGCTTCAAGCAAATGCCGGGCGCAGAGACGCTAGATGTTGTTGTTAAACTAGACATCACACAGAATTATTTACTAGGAAATTACCTAGTTTTACTGCTTGGCCAAAACCGGATGGTGCAATGCTCTCTGTCTAATTGTGGTTTTATCCTTGCATATCAAGAATTTTCTTTGAGCTTGTCCATTTGGTAAATCGAAGATGATTACTTACTCTATTTAAGCTCCATGAAGCTTGGGGTAGCAATTATTGACATCTCTGCTATATATGTCTTCTAAGAATATACGATGTGCAGTACCATTCATGATTAAGGCTTAAAGAGATCATATGATTACATTCTACTGCTCTTACTTGAATTATACCTTCTCACCCACATTTCTTTCAGTTGTTCTGTCCTTTGAGTCTGTGGACATTTATTTTCAAATTCGACAGGGCGCATTAGAGGAGAAAAAAAGGGCTCAAATCGAGGCAAAAAAAGCTGAAAGAGTGGCAGTGCAATCTTTTCAGGACAAAGCTGCCAAGCTTGAAGCTTACGCAAAGGTGTTACTGGTTTAGCTCAAGTGTACTTGGGCATTTGCTGGCATACTAAACCTTATATTTTCTTTTGTCCCTCAGGCAATCAAGAAAATCTCCAAGCACTTTGCCCAAATGCAGGCTGTACAGGAGCAGGTTTAGTTAATACTAATGCTTTATTCTCTTGTCTTGCCCGTCAATGGATGTATCATGAGATGATCATTTTGTTGAATATTTCCCTGTAATACTTGCTCAAGTTTCTCTATTATTTCTTTAAGTAATTGGATGCAATCTTCTTCTCATCCCTTTTCCTGTCTTGAATTTTCATTGTTTTCATAATTTTCATAATAGTCATAAAATGTGAACATTGCCAAGATTCGCTGTCGCATCATATTCCACGGCTTTTGCACCACTGCATTGTTTTTGCAGGGTGTTTTGTGAATATGCTTCTAGATTTGTTGTGCAGACAATCATTTTGACCTCAAATCTTAATGGTCTGTATGTACTTCTAACAGGTAAATTCTGCCAAGTCTGTTGAGAAAGATGTTAAAGTCCTCAAGAATAAGCTAAGGGATGAAGAAGTGTTAGATAAGTCACTTGAGGCCGAAATAGTTGAACTGCAAGCAAAAGGTTGCCATATTTTTATCTGATTTGATTATTATTATTATTATCATTTGTACTTTACTCTTTCACTTAAGGCTATTGTGCTGTCCAGAGGACCAGGTGAAGGAATTCAAGCGACAGCTTGAGAAAGAAAGTGCTCTCAGAACTCAGGAGGCAACAAAAGAACTAAAAAATGTGAAATCAGAAGTGGAATCAAAGAGGCGTGCTCTCAATCAAAGGCAAAGACATGTGGAATCACTGGTGGCAGAGGTACCGTGGTTAAAATGTCAATTATTTTTTTGGCTTGAAGTTGCTTTTTAGGGAACAAATTTCTAATTCTAAATCTTATCCGACACATATTAGGGTGATGCTATCACTTCAAAAATGAATTCAGTGAAGCAGTCAGGAGCTGCTAAAATGCAAGAACTGGGCCAGAAATGTGAAGAAATAATGGCAGAGGTGAGTGATTTTTCAGTCAGCTTTAGTTAATATATTTGTTTACCATTTTTGTTTGCTATGTTTATCACCATGAAACTGTGTTACACTGTTCCGCAGATGTAAAATTAGTTTTTGGTTACTAAGTTGAATAAATACAGACTGTTCAGTTTAGCAAAAGTTTTTTCTTTTATCTGATGAAGTAGAGCAGTGTCTTGTTATTAAGAATCAGTTTTGTTCTTGTGCTCCACTGAAATATCTAAATTCAACCCTCAAGTCTGAATGGCAATGCCCCATGTCTGTAGATAAAAGTTTCTTAGCAGTATATAATTTATCAGAGGTTGACAACTTTGAACCAAATTACAATATTATGTTATTATAATGAAAAATTTGGAGTTGAGCCACTTATTTTGTCAAGATTGATGTAAGATATTATTTGACTTTGTAGTCGCTATACTTTTCTTTACTTTGGATCTTTCTTTAAGGTATACATCAGTTGCAAATTAAATGAAATGGCAGAAAATGAATTTTTTGTTAAATTTAAATTAAAAAAATGCTTTAGTTTTCTGTACTTGAATAAGGGTAATTGTCGGTGCAGTTTTATTGTTACTCTAACTCGATACGGGACTTACTGCCAATGATTGAAGTAGATCCAGGAGTTGTGGACAAAAGAAGCTGAACTTTTGAAGTTAGTTGATTCCAGTAGCTTGTCGTAGTTTCATTTCTCTTTATACAGTTTATTAGTGTGTGGATCTCTGAATTGATTGATGCAACAGAATTGTAAAGATGATTTAAGGTAATCATATTTTGTGTATGATTTCCATTTCCATGCTATGCAAGTGTGTTTTTGTTGATTAGTGGTCTCTTTGTGCTTAGTCATCTTGATTCAAGAAGGTTCTCTCTTGTACTTCTGTCCCGATTTAAGTGAAAACGGCCTTTTGTGTGGAATAAAACCCAACACAATCTTGTGAACGAAGCCCAATCCTTTCTAACTTTTTCTTTGAAAAGTCTTGATCCTTTGTAATTGAGACTGTTGCTTAGGATGACTCCCGAGGCCCAACTGAAAACTCACAAGCCTGATGAATGGGACAAATGTATTTTCGCCCTGCAAGTTGGTGGGTTGGAATGGGTTTTTCTATAAAAACATCAAAAATTTTGGGGAGAGTAATACTCTCCGCATAGGGAGAGAGCCTTCCCCCGATTGGTCCAATCGGGGGACACGACGCTCTTCCGATCTTCCCTATATACTCTCCCCATAAGGACTCATAAAAACATATCCGGTTCCAATTTGGAAACCGATCTGCCATGTGGCATTCAGTCAGCGCCACATGGTTTTAGCTATAGGGCCCACAATCACTTACAGCAGTGGAATCCCAAGACAGATCCATCACTTACAGCAATTGCCACCCTACAGTCAGATCTGTCGCGCCATTGCCAATCTGGACTCAATCTCCATCGCCGGACATCATGCTTTCCGGTTGATTCGCCGAGAGGGGAAATGACTTGACGGAAAAATGTATAGTTAAGCACGTACGCGTGTTAAAAGCATGTTAGTAAACTAACGGCTATCGATGTATTTCTTTGTACTGGAAATGGGAATCTGATTTGGATTCCTCAATAAAGTGTGTCCTTGCTGCCACCATTTGCAGATAACCATCTTCAACGTATTCTTCAAAGAGAACTTTTAGGGTGACATGAAAAATTGTCATTCTTACTTGGTATAGATTCATTAGATAATTATATAATTTTCTTATGGACGCATTCACCATCCAGTGAAACTATATACATTTACAATATGTAACTTTCCACGTTGGATTTTCACGTCTCTTTAAAATTTCTGTTCTCCAAATATGTACTAAACTCAGCCCAAAGTGTATCAGTAAAGAAAACATATCAATGTCTGAAGTACCAAGCAACACATAAGATATCACATGGTGACAGTAAAGTGTAACGAAATCTGGTTTTAACAACAGACAAAGTGCTACTAGTAGAATGTAAGAGTGTGGTTCACTTATGGTCTGTTTTCTGGTAAAATTTCTCGCACATGGCCTCTTTAACAAGGCATCAAATGTGGGCCGAAGACAAGGAACGTGCTTTCTTTTTTATGAGGATAAAATATCCTGAACTAAATATATATTGACAAAGGAAAATCCCAAACACAGTAATATAAGTACGAGAACGAGAATATAACGGATTTGAAGGAAAGAATAATAATTATGCTACAACTTGTTACGACTTGTTGAAATACACCATATTTAATTAGTGATATTTGTACCTTCTCAAACGAAAAATGTCTAGCCCAGGCATTGAATCTTCAAGTTTGTAACACAAAACGATCCAAAGCATTACACAACGAGTCGATTTGTGGGAAGTCAAACCTTGGACTCTCCAAGCAATGTGTCCGTGGTACTTCGAAAACTCAGATTAAATCTATGCAGAGTAGCGCGTCTGAATCTGGAGAATTTGCCATTAGCGTAATTCATTGAGAGGCAGCAAGATTGAAGGATCCAAGATAGGAGATACTGTAAAACCTTGATAAATTAATAATAATCTCGATTAAATAATAAAATTATCCAGTCTCAACGTCTCAACTCAAGTCGATAAACTGAATTAACATTCTATAATTAATAACCTCCATAGAATTACCCTTAACATTTTATAATTAACAACCTCTCTGGTAAAATAATTTTCGTTGGTCCCAACCGTGTTAGTTTATCAAGGTTTTGCTGTAATATAAACCAAACCCATTCAACAATTATTACAAGAGTTGGTTTTAAAAGAAGTGGTTTATATACACTTTTTACTGTTTATTTTTTGTGTACTTCACCGAGTACTTTTTAAAACCAAGCACGTGTTAAAAGCATTTGGTCAAACCAACAGCTATTCACGTATTTCTTTGCACAGGAAATAGGAATTTCTAACTCCGTGTCATTGGGATTCCTCAATAGTAGTGTACGTACAAGGAAGTCTCTCCTCCTCATCACCATTTGCTTTAACCTTCTTCAATGATATTCTCCAAATGTGTAGTAAACTGAGCCTGAAGTGCAACAGTAGAGAAAACATATCAACGTCTGAAGCACGAAGCAAGATATCTCGTAAAGTGACACTAAACATACGTGTATGTATATCAGTTGATTTTTCTACAAATTAAATAATCAGAAACTAGCAGCATGGGGGTAACACAAAATCTGGTTTTAACAATACAAGTGCTGCAAGTCATGTGAGAGTGCAGTTCACTTCTGTCAGTTTTCTAGTAAAATTTCTCACACATGGGGAGTAGAATTGGCAACTAGGGCCTCTTTAACAAAGAGGCAATGCAAGGCAAAGACAGGAACATGCTGCATGAATTTTCTTTTTGTTTTTATTTTGTGAAAATGAAGGTTCTGGCTGGTTATTCAGTTCCCTGGTGTATGGTGAACCAGGTAATTGGCCAGCTTACCCATCACCTTTTCTGCAGAGGTTTTACCAACTAGATCGGTTTCCCATCCACTTCCAGGTCCAGCGTCATTTTCACAACATTGGTTATATTTTTGGCGAATAATTATGTTTTTTTTTTTTTTTTTGAAACATAGAATAATTGTGTTATTAAAATGAAATTATACCTTTCTTCTGTAATATCCCTCTTTGCAAGCATCATAGTCAAGAAGACTGGGACCATTGCTGCACATAAATGCTTTAGTGTGTGCCCACTCACAATATGATAAGTCAAATTGTAAATGGATTTGTCAGTTGACTCTTCAATCTTAGCGAGGAGATAAAACCCTGCAAAATCCACAATGAAGTTTTATATGGCAACTCAAGGAACATACATCTTGAGAACATACATCTTGAGACCACTAAACGTAAAAAGCAACAAACCTGCAGCCCAAAGCCAATATGTGGAATGTGTATACATAGGAGGCAGCAATATAGCCATTATTGGTATTACTATACAAGGTACAAACTGTACCACAGCATAAGGCCGTAGGTCATCGAAGAACCTACCAAAAAAAAAAGAAAAAAAAAAGAATAGAAACAAAAGAAAAGGGAGATCAAATATATGAAGTTTACCATAGGAAGAGCAGCAAACAAACCACTTAAACATATCCCAGTTCCAAAATATAGTTCTTGTAAAATCACTTCATCTTATAGTGCAGCCTCAAAGTGACAAATAAAAATAGCTGAAAGCAAGGTATTACAATTGAATGGTCCCACACTAGAACAGGTAAACTAAAGAATGGGGATGAAGATGACATCAATAGAAATTCAAAAATAAGTAAAGGACAACTACGGGGACGAATGTTCTTGTGTAGTTGAAAGAGCGACATGCTTCCAATTAATCTGTTGAAATGTGGTCCCTTTTGAATGATTAGAAGAGGAAAACCATATAACAAAATCTAAAGACATGATGGAGTGGCAAGAAATTTGAATTCTTATGAACTTCAAGTAGATCTAGTGCTAGATTTAAGAAAATGCTAACAAGCTTAGATCTGCAGTCTTCCCAAGTTAATTCGTGTTTCATTCCTTCCACAGCACAAAAATATGGGAAGGGGCACTTATGTTTGTTTCAATTACAAGTAATATAGTGTGACCATCCCATTGAGAGTTCATGCTGTTGCATACTTGTGTCTTGATATAAAATGAGTTTCTCACAAAAACAACTGCTTGACCAATGCAGAAAAAAAGTTTGCAGCAAAATAGCCTAAATGCAAGAATGCTTACCTCCAATATAAAATGCTGACTATACCAGCCAGAAGGAGGGGAATGATGGATATAGTTCCCTTGCGCTCATCTACTCTCTCAATAATAAATATCGCAATGATAGATGTGAATGCAATAGTCATCTGCAAATATCATAAGTCACACG
>CAVNYN010198181.1:2311-44749 GCA_963692815.1 Nyctanthes arbor-tristis
TTTTTTTTTTTTTTTTGGGGGGGGGGGAGGGGGGGAGGGGTTGGGGTTGCAGGTGCTATATCCTATAAATGCTGATTGAGTCGCCTTCACTATGCTATAAATAAATAACTACAGAGAATAGTGTGACACACGTGACTACATTAAATGTTATAGTTGGGATGTTTGTCCCATTCTTTTCCAAGTTTGGGTGCTATACACGTTTTCATTCGAATGTGTGTCAATGGCACCACTTGTGAATGAAAATAAAGAATGAGCGAGTTGAAAATTGTTTTTTTTTTTATGTGAAAAGTGTTATCTATTATGAATTAGTACTGTAGAACAATAACTGTATAGTATTGCGAGAAATAGCGCACACTCTCTCACATGATGTTAGGGTCCATATATGAAACTACAAGTGGCTTTATGTGTAAAAGGCTAGGTGTTTCTATAGTATAAAATTATAGAGACACTCTCGAACTCTTAATCAAAACTCATTGTGCAGTATAAACAGTGAAAGTCTTAAACATATACTAGTTCTTCAAGTATATGAGGTCCCGAGGGCCATCCTCACAAAATGTCTAGTTTATGTGCACCACTAGTTATCTCTTAAATATAAATTGGTACAAATATAGTTTGAAGATTCAAGCCATTGATTAGACATTTTGGTTGGTAGTCTACCTTAGCCATTTTATTCTATTAATTAATTTAAATTAAAAAAATAATAATACATAATCATTAAGTTTGTTCAAAACAATCATGATTTGATGTCTCACTAATATTACTCGAAAAGGCCTAAACGATCAAATAAGCATCACTAAAGCGCATTCTTACATGAAGTAGTTAGGCTTTGTATTTCATTGGTTTTATAAAATTAATTTGACAAAGTGAATAATATAATAATAACAAGAAAATGTAACAAATGGAATATATAAAGCTCGGAAGCAATTTTTTAACCACGTGATAAGAGGGAAAAGAGCAAAAAATGACATTCTTTATTAATTCTTTAGTTAGCTTTGAAGCTTGACCTACGTACTTCCAAGTTGGTGATGAAGAATGTTAATTGCTTTTGTATCACGTTCTCTTCTGCTCCTTCTTTCTTTCCATTTTGGCTTCAAAACATCTTTATTGTTCTTAAGGATTCTCTGCTCTTTTTATTGATGCAAGAGAAAGCACTTAGCGTAAAAAAGAATTCCACTACAAATAATAGAAGAAGACCAATATAGCTTTTGCTTTTTTCCTTCTCACTTTCACTTTCCGTATTTCTCCCACCTACGTTATATTATCAATGTCTTCATCCATATCATACTATACCATTCAACATGTAGGTATCGCATCAACGCTTATATCGTTTGCAACAGGAGTATAGCTTATGTGTCGTACTGATAATAATTTGGCTTTAATTTCCAGGGATTTCGATTTCCATCTTAATTAGTGAAAGGTCATGAACTTAATATTAATTAAGAGAACCAATTAAGTAGCTTAATCTCATTATTAGTAACCAAAGATCATCTCTATGTTACGTTGAAATCTGTCCACACATGTCCAATACTATTAGTTGTACTTTCTTACCGTGTATTTGGCAATTGATTATAAACTAATGGTGCATGATAAAATGAACTATAAGTTGAAACGCGACATCATTTCATTCAACTTAAGTCGAAGCGATTTGAGCAACAGTAATTTTTTATTTTTTTTAGATTTATAAATCAATGTATGTATACAAACAATATATATTGTCGAACACACTCTAATAGTAAGATCTCTTATCTTTTCTTAGTTTTGAAGAGGAGTCGAAACCAAATTGAAAGTGAAAGTCAAACAAATTTCAAACATACTTTTTGTTTTGGAGTAAAATTCAGGAAAATTTTACAAGTATGATGATCCCTTTTATCAGAAAAATGTGAGGAGCTGGGAAGGAATGATAATGTGGAGTAGGATGAGACATTGGCAATGATAATAAAAAGTGGTAGAATTCACGCCTTCACCCCATGCAGATAACACCATCATTATTATTTCTGAGCCAAAGACAATCCGGTGGGCCTTCATCGGACAACCGGAGAAGTTGCGATTTACAGATATATAAATCTCATTCAATTATACAATGAATCACGTCTATACCAATAAATGTGTCCTCTACATAAAACCCGTGCAATTAATGAAATATACATATCATCTCATGTATGCACGATCTATGCCATAAAACTAGAATTAATTAATTTATTTATATTATCATTTGATTTGATTTGATTGTTGAAAAAGATACTGTTAATTATATTTATGGATACATATATTGTCTAGTATACTATTTTCGTTCGTCCAAGTTCTCAAAAAAATAGTCCACTTATATCATATATTGAGCATTTTTTTAATTTTTCATTTCCTTATATATTCTAACTGATGTATTTATTACTCTACATTCAAAGTATTTTGAAAGAATTAACAATATATATGGAAATATAGAAGGTAAAATTTAATATTTCAACTATATTAACTATTATTTTTCTTACTTTCAAAAAAAAGAAAAGAAAAAAAACTATCATTTTTCTTAATTTATGTGAAAATAATGACGGACTATCTTTTTGGACAATGACCATTTTCTTAATTATACTCTTCCATGTATTAGTTTTTCCACTCTTGCAATTTTTTTTTTTTGACGTCAAAACTTCAAACTTTCATTCCATTAAATCTTCGCGAACTGCCGTACAAATAACGATACATATAATAATAGAGGTATATATATATTTAAATTACATCTTTTACAAGGAAAAAGCTAGTCTATATTTCGAGACAAATAAAAAGTAATATAAGATTATCTTTATGGGATGGAGGTAGTAACTTTTATTTCACATGGAGAAACCCGAGAATAGTGAGAAAAATTCACAGTCATAGATAAGAGAAAATTCCACTATATCAAAGTCCAAAGACAATTGCATTGGAGCTTTTCTATGAACTTTAAGTACCCAAGACTTTGCTACATTGGTTTATATGCACATGAAAAATTAAAACCTAGCTCATCCTTGTCTAAATATACAACAATTTTTCCTTATTTTTGTCTTCAGATTCGTTGCATCGCAAGATGGGTTTGGATCAAAAATAGAATTAGGGTTACCAAACTCTACTGTTTTTCCTTGCAGCCTTGAAAAGCATACGGATTGGCTGCCCAGGCAGGCATCAATCGTTTTTTCTGCCATGCCTTCATATTGGCTGCTCTCCTCTACGTAGCCTTTTTTTTTTTTGTTTTTTTAAAGGATACTTTCATTCATTAAAGGAGGGATACAAGACTCTACATCGTCGTTCCAATCTTGCTCTTTTGTAGAAGAAATTTGTTGCGCAAGTCATTAATGTTTAATGATAAGTTTCAGTTTTTCCATTGCTTTATTCTGATTATCCGAAAACATTTTTCTTTTTTTAAGGAATTGAAGAATATATACATGTTGACTGTTTCTGAGTGCCAGGTGAATTTGTTAATGTCACGTGATAAACAAAACAATGTATAGACGATCCTTGTCAATATATGAATCTATATTTGTATGATTCCTCTAGTATTTGTTACCATGGTCTCAATTTTATATATAATAATAGGGCGTGCATTTATACTGGTCATAAGAGATAAGAAGTTCTGTCTCAAAACTTTTGAGAAGTTTTTGAACACTACCCTTTAATTAGATGATGGATTGTATTGAAGTATAATTTGTTATACGGGGGAGAGGTGGAATCAAAGAAACAAGCAGTAAACTGGGTGACCCAAGTAGTATTGCCAAGAAACTACAATTTATCTTGTGGGCAAATAGAGTCATCTATATATAATATCAGTTTTTGACTAGTCTATCGACATAAACGATGACTTGTCTATCTTATTAGCCTGAACCAAGGAGAAATTGATGTGTCAAAATTTTGATATTTCACAATCTGGTGAAATTTTTAACTATTTTTCGTGTCTTGTTGGTAGGTGTTATATTTTTGATGGTTTGTTTGGCACATCTTATCTTATATCTTATGCATATATGTTAAAGTAGAATAGCGGCCATATGCAAATTTTTCCACCACAACTACTATCCTATTTATATATGCCTCTTTTTTTTATTTATTTTATTTTAGTAATATATATACATGTTTCTAACTAATTAAGTTTCATATTAAATCTCTAATATCTTATATATACTTTTATTTTATACACACACATATATAATATACGTAATTATAATATATATATATATATATAATAAAAGTTATATCTCGTGTTTAGATTTTCGAGTAGAGATATTTTTAAAAAAATAATAAATAAATATATAAATATATATCTACTCTCCCTCTTATATTTTCTTTTATTTTACATGTTTTTAATTGTATACACATTCTCATATTAATATATAAGCGGGAACCTATATATAAGTAAAAATTTAAGTTGAGGGGATGCAATAGTAATAATATTTGATGATAATGATTTAAAATAAAAATAAAAAATTCTTTTAATTTTTTTTAGAGTAGAAAGTGGCTAAAAATTAATATTAAGAGTAAATCATGTAGAATTTATTATTTGTTGTAATATTACTTCACTTAGGCCTTTTTGTATTACGAAGGTGTGTTCTTTTAGATTTTTTTTTTAAAGAATGGATTTACTGAATAGTGACTTCTTTGGAGAATGTATGATATTATATGAGGAGATGTGAAAAATAATTTTTCTAAGAATATATGGTAGAGAATGAATGTCGTATGACTTCATTTTGATAAATGGATACCATCCACAGTCTAAATGTTCCTTAGAGTTCTTACACTATATTTATTAAACAACGATATGTGTGTATGATAATTTTGGAGTTGCATAAATTTTCCATGGTTTCTTAGTTTTTATATTCAACGTGACATTAAATCTATATTAAAAAATTCCTTATTAATTCTCATTTTTATTAGTTAAAAGTACTATTCCATGAATGATAATTTAATTAGTTCAGTGCCAAGTGAAAGAATAGTAACATGCGTATATGAGTGAGTAATACACAATAAAATTGTGATTATTTGATTCTTTAAATTATCAAGCATTTTTGGCTAATTATTCTATTTGGTGCAACGCACGAGTATACAACTACTGATGTTGAATAAGAGTATACAATTTAAAGGATTAGAATTATATCTTCAATTTGGACACATTCAAAATTTGCTTCAGCTAATTGTAATTTTCACATTGCAGGAAACTTTCTAGCTTTATTAATCAAAAAAATCTCAATGGAAGAACAACCACTTTGATGTGTATGATATAAAATAACTTAACAAGTTAAAAACCATACTAGATATAATGTTCTATCCCAAAAGATTAATTTATTAGAGTAGCATAGTTTCTTATAAGCTTATCGTTTATCGTATATTTGTATATCGCACTGTTTTCTGACACATACAATACAAATGTAAAATGTACTATGTTATATTATATATTATTTAAAGAGGAGTGACGATAGCAATATAAAAATTTAACATGTTAGATTATAGTATATGGCTGTATTGAAAATGGATCTTAGACTGTTGAGTATTGCTGACATGAATTTAAAGGAAAATAATGAGCAAGCACTTTGTGAACTTGTAGTGGTTGATGAGAGACGTAACAAGACAATCGCTTGGACAAGTTAGAATTTTTCCTTTTTTTTTTTTTTAATTTCAAGCTACACATACTCGACAAGATATTTTGTAACTCTTAGATATTTGTTAAAAAAAGTATCTATATTGGTTGTATTAAGAAAGTTATTAAAAGAATACTTTTTGGTTATTTGTTAACTTTAGCAAATATTTGAATATTGTGCTAGAATTTATTGCTTTTGAAAAATTCTTTTTTATTTATTTAATAAAGTTTGACCAATAACTTTTAACAAAAATAGAACCCCTACTTGAACTTGAGTGGATTTTAGTATTTTTGTGAAACACATCAATATAACACTTCAATAGTTGTTAAATTTAACTTGCATATGTGACATTTAACAACTTAAAATACACTTTTTGTCAACGTGGATAGTTAAATTTAACAACACCAATGTAGATGTTTTTAATATTGAACAATGTGCTAAAATTAGTGTTGGGAAATGCCGAAATGGAATGGGTAAAGGAGAGGGAGAAGGAGAAAATGAGAGGGGAAATAGGCAAAAGAATGGCTAAATTTGACCCCTTCTTTATCTTTTTCCTTCTTAAATTTCTCAAAAAATGCGTATTTACACTCTAATATTATTTGACAATGTGAGGAAAACACAAATTTAGATTTTCCCCCTTATTAAACATGCTCTAACAGTAACAAAGTGTAGCCTACATTTCAAACTGGATGTAAAAAATCAGCTCATCATGAGAAAGTGTAATTTTCTTTTAAGAGACAAATTAACTGTAGGGATTTTCTGAGAGACATATCCTGAGATTAGATTTCGCGGTAATTTGCAGCAAAGGTCCCCAACCTTTGCACTCATTTAGACTTTTGTCTACAACCTTTAAATCTAGATGAATAGGTCCCCAACCTTTGTGAAATTTGCACTTTCACCTAAATACATATATATGAATATAAGATCCCCTCTATTTTAGAATGTAATTGCTTAAAAATGAACTTTATGAAACTCTCTAGACCATAAATGATCAGGAGTCTGAAAGTGTCTCTATATGGCTCACATATGAAACCACATGTGAAAAAAAGTAGAATGTCAATCTCAGACTTCTGATCATTTCTGTTCTCTAGACTAACTTTTTAAAGTAGATTGTGAGATTTGACTCTCTAAATTTAAGATACTAAATTTGCTCTCTAAAATTTATTTATTAGCTATTAATTTCATGCTCATTTCTTGGTTTCTTTTTTTAAAGATACTGTTTAAAATGTAGAATATGCTCTTGGTAGAATAGAGAGCCAATCGGAGATGCTAATGCCAAGCACGTAAGAGGAAAAAAGGATAGAAATATTGTGTTTTAAGATTTCCACTGTTCAATTTGTTCAATATTTTATTTTAATAATTAGTTCACTAATCTTTTCAAATGTAAAAATATTATGACAAGCAACTATATACCAGTATTTACCAATATATATAAATATATATACACACACTAGTAAGGAAGTATTTTTTCCCCTCTCATTTTATATATTAATTTAAAATGATGAAATAAATTAACTATGTGTTGATAAACGTAAAATTATAAAGGGTTAAAGAGAGAATATTGGAGAACGTTAAAACTTTTTACCCTTTAAATTTAGAAATGCTCTATTAAGATTTGAATATGGTATTTTCAAAAAAATTTGAAATATGCTCTTTTAAAATAAAGAGACTGTCGAGAAGCTAATCTCAAGTGAATGAAAAAAAAATAGCAATGCTTGTTTTAAAATTTAAACTGGTCATTTTTTCAATATTTTTTTAATGTTTAGTTCATTTAATTTTGTTAAAAGTTCAAAATATTATCACATGCAACTTCCATGCAATATACTAGTATTTATTTAAAATCGAGCATTTTTGTCTTCAATTGACATGCAAGTAGAGAACTCCCAATGCAAAATCCCAGTTTCGATCTCCTTTCAATTCACATGCTAAAACATGAGGGAAAATGCAAAGAAATTTCAGATTTAATCCTGTTAACTTTAGAAATATTTGATGTGAAAATAAATCAATATATGCACAAGTTGGAATAGTAGCTAGTAACTTCAATAAAAATTTGAGTCAATTAATTTTCTTATATTTTTAATTGGAGAAATATAGAGTCATGCGAATTAAACGTGAATTCTATATTGTTTCAACTGTAAAAAGTTTATCAAATAAAATGTTAAGTATCAAGAGAAAATTTATTACTTGGAATGATGTGATCCTGATCCAACCCATTTTTGAATAATTGCTAAAGCAAATTAAAATTCAAGAAGATTTTTGACGCAGTGGGTAAAAGAGGATATTTTAGGAGCTCTTGGGTGAATTTGTA
Organism: Nyctanthes arbor-tristis; assembly: GCA_963692815.1. Lineage (NCBI taxonomy): Eukaryota > Viridiplantae > Streptophyta > Magnoliopsida > Lamiales > Oleaceae > Nyctanthes > Nyctanthes arbor-tristis. The sequence goes on from CAVNYN010198181.1 coordinate 10,211, forward strand.
CCAAATTGGAAGATGTTGAGACTTGTCCAAAGTTTGGGGACTAAATTGTAAAGGGTGAAACGACAATTTCCAAGCTTGAAAGGACAAGGAAAAACTAAAAACAAATAGCGGGGTTGAAGTTGGGAATCAATTTGGCAAGAATTTTGATTTGGAGGCTAAACTGCGCAAGAAATAACCATTTGGGGATAAGTTGAAGTAAATAGAAAGTGCAGGGACCAGGGAAATAAATTTTTGGAAAGAGCCACAATTGAACATTGCGGCTGCAACCCTCCTCGCCTGCGGCCGCAATGTCATTTCCGGGAGCAAGCTGAAAATTCGAATTTTGAATTGCTTTTTTTCTTCCTTGTAATCTTTGGGCTGCAAACAATCTAGATTGTATATATAGGACCATATTTCCTCCCTTGTAAAGAACTTTCCTCATGTATTTTCAATGACTGAAAATTTCATATCTGGAGATTATTTCTGCTCTCATTTCATTGTGTTTTTGCTTCTTGATTGGAATACACAACCAATTTCAAAGGTGAAATTCCTAGTAAATTTCATCCTATATCATGGGGACTTGACTCCACATTTCATTGGGGGTTAGGGTTTGATATAGTCTAATTTACTTTGGGTTGAATTCTTGAATAGAAGATAAATTTTATCGAATTTTTACTTGATTTACCTTTCATGGGTGAATTCCAATCGAGTGTAGGAATCGGCGATCAATATACCAGTGGGTTCACATCACGGAACTAATTACAATGAATCGTAAGTGCATGTGTACAACAAAACTAAATGGGAGGAAGCGTTCATATATTGGATCACTAGTACCATTTAAGACCTCATTGATGGCAAATAAATCCACCGGAGCATAAATAACAAAGAAGCCAGTTGAATCCATAAAATTATGTTGTAGGATCATCATATTGATGGAAATACAATAATAAATAATGTTACCAAAATGGCCTGATTTATTAGTTTAAATTTTTAGATGAAGTGGCTTTAACATGGTATTAAAGTGAGGCCAAACCATGTGGGACGCACCCGAGAGATCTCGGATGGAGAGGAATTGAGAAGGTAGTCTCCAAAGTTGAAACGTGATAGTTGGAAAGAAAAATCGTCAAATGACTCTCAAGGCTATTGTGTCCAAGTAAGGTGGTGTCTAGACGCAGTAGAAGATTCAAGTATTGGTAAAAAGACGGTTGTGCCCATGTTAGGTGGTGACAGAGGCCGCGGATGATTTGGTTCTTCAGTAGAGTGAAGAGATCAGATGAATGGACTATTAGTTGAAAGAGGGCCAAATTAAAATGATGTAGTTCTACGTCTGTACCTTTTTTTTTTGCCCTAACACAGCTCAAATTTTTACACTATATATGTTACATGGTTTTGAAACTCACTTATGGTTTTACCTTTGCAAAGAGATTGAAGCAAGTAGGAGAGAACCTTTTCTAGCTAGGTTCTAGTGTTGCCAAAGGTGAAGGTGGAAATCTGGATTTCATAGGCTAGAAGGTAAGAGCATCTCCAATAAGCCACGCGTATATATCCATCTTCGTGCAAGTTTTGTGCCGAGATAGTGCAATAGAATGTCTACTTAATTTAATCCTATCCAATTCATTACTTTAAAGATTACACCAAATATTATCCTATCCATACACATCTTTCGTTTCTTTATTATTTGTTTATTTCCAAAAATTTTATTTATTTCAAAATTATTTAATTGCATATTCTATATTATTATTGTTGACGTCAAATTCAGCCTTCGACTCAACAAACAAGATTTTTATTCGCGAGAAATTTGTATGTAAATCGATTTGTGCAGTTAATGTGTAAAAGTAAGGAATGTTTGTAATAAATAGAATATAGTAAATATGCCAAAGACAAGAAGAAAAATATTTTTGGGTCTCTCCTCTTTCTCAGCTTCATTTGTTCTATTTATAGTAAAAACTTACCATTTGTATGGGAACAATGATTGCATGTATTTAATGCTGCACGCACAAAAATGACGCAATGGTCAAATCAGCTGAGATTAACCCTTCACTTTTGATTGCCTAAACCATGCATGAAATGGGTAACCACAAAAATGACGCAATAATTGCCTAAATCATGCTGAGATGGGTAACCACCGCTTCGCATTTAATGTTGGAGTCCCATCAGTCATAAGTGATAAGATTTCCCACGTGGGTTCCAAAGCTGCTACTTAGGTAGCAAGCTTGCTCGATCGCTGAGTTAGATTGAGGACCTACTAGCTCGTTGGCGTAGTGGCTAGACGTCCTGAACTCAGGGACCGCTAGAAAGGAGATTTGTTAGTAAGGTCGCTGAGACTGATTTCCAGGTCTTTTGGTCGTTAGGTTGCTACGTCGTTGAGTTGGGCGAACCTTTCGGGGGTCTGTTTTCAAGACCCTGTGACCGTTGACCTTAGTTGACCTTTGACCTTCGTTGACATTTACGACCTGGTGGCTACAATTATTATTTAAATCAAGGATAATTTTCTCTTTTTATCCGCAAATTTTCAATTTTGTCGCAATTTTATCCCCATTATTTATTTTTCCCATATTTTGTCTACAATCTTTCAGCTTCAACATAATTTTGTACTCATTCTTTGTTTTTCATATGTCTATCCCTAACATTTCAAATTTGACACAATTTTGTTTTCATTCTTCCCTGCTTTTTCTCAACTTTTATATGTTTACATATTACGTGCACAATATCAAATTATGTTAGCTGTATTTAATTTGTCAAATGTTTAATTAGTATTACTTTGATTAAATCTCCAAAAAATAGTTAAAATTACCAAATCAATAGTTAACTAAAAATCTAGTTAAAAAACCAATTTAAACATCTGATAAAACATACAACAAAATAACGTATGTTCAACAACACAATTTGACATTCAACCCAAATAATAGTAATTAAATATCTTAGGAATGAAACATAGCTAAAATGATTTGATATTATAAACGTAATGCGTGAATATATGAAAGTTGAGTATAAAACAATGAAAAAAGAGTAGGAACAAAATTGTATCAAAATTGAAAGGTTGGATAAGTAGAGTGAAAATACTTAAATTTTATTTCCATTTTACCCCTTACTAACCCACTATTTTAATGAAAATTTTGACAGAAGGAACAAAAGATGTGAATTTATGAAATATTAAAGACAAAATAGAGGGAAACAAAGAATAGGGACAAAATTGTGTCAAAGTTGAAAGAATGGGGACAAAACGGGGGAAAACAAAGAATTGGGATAAAATTATGTCAAAGTTGAAAGTTTGGAGATGAAAAATGAAAATGACACTTACATCAATTAGACAATAGTAAGGGTTGCAAGGGAAAAAAATACAAAACAAAACAAAAGGAAAAGGATAATAACAAGTAGTGGCTAAGGAGATAGCCAGTAGTGTGCATATCCACCAATCTTCACCATGTTTAAGTGACATCCTCCCCACATGTAATTAAAAAAAAAGGACTATATCAAGTAAAGTGTTCTTGAAAATCGGTAAATTATGAAATCAAAGGGTTAGCCTATGTGGTTAAGTGCCTAACTCTTTATCGAGATTACTCGGGTTCGAATCTCCACAATTCGCCCTCCCCAATTCCCCTTTGTACAAAAAAAAAAAAAAAAGAAAAGAAAATCTATAAATTATTATTGCACTAATTAGGACAAAACAATTACTACACAAGATAGAATAATTTTAGTTGGACAAAATAAGGGACAAAAAGTTAGACAAAATAGACACGTGTCATGTGTAATTAGTGTTGATGTAAAAGTGATGTGATGTGTTGAAAAACAAGATTGTGCCATGTATCAGTTTTGTTATAATTTTTGTATGGACTTTTGTTCAAATATCACAACCCCGAGATAAATGGTAAACATTAAGCAGTATGCGGGCCTCGGGGAGGCATCCTATAGCATAAAAATTTTGAGGAAAAAAAATATAAATGACTGTAATCTCTACCCTACTATTTTTACTATATATATAAATATATATATATATATATACACACACACACTATTGTCAAAGTGTCTTTTTTATAAATAAACCACATTTAATGCAACCTTAAACTTGCCAATGAGGCCTTAACCCCTTTAGATATGGGGTTAAGGTTGAGACCCTTGGACGTAGATATCCTAAGTTCGATTCCTCGCATATAGGAGTTTGTCTACATTTTATATGTAGTTTGTTATCTTTTGTATATGACTTTATATTATTGATTGCTTGTATCTCCTGTATAGGGATGTATATTATTGATTTCTATGCACTGTATTTCAAAAGAATATATATCTATATACACTTATAATGTCATTATGTGAATTGTAATTGTACTTCAAAAAAATTGTAAGGTCATAATGGGGATTGTAACTGTACTTAAAAAAATGTAACTTTTTTTGTTTTTTGTTTTATGATAAAAAATTGAAAATATCATTCAATAAGATCCCGGCAAACCGCCAAGCAAATAAAGCGCAGAATACATACAGTCCATGAGCCAGCAAAGGAGAATGAAAGAGCAAACGTAGCGACATTGTAGGCAACCATGTTCCTTTCGTGAGGAATATGGTTACAAGTACCACAATCGAATTCCAACAAAAGCAATTTAATCTCGCTTAAAAGAAATGCATTTGGATAATACTCTAAATCTTCCTTCATGCTTTACACAAGACGTAGGCAATCGTACTCCACGATATTGATTTGTAAACCATTCTGCTTGGCAAATTTTAAACCCAAAAGAACTGCTTGACCTTCAGCATCTTCCACTGTTGGCTCACCGGCTAGAAGCCCAACAACCACACCCAAACTGTCACGCACCACTGCAGCAATAGAGAAGCATGGATCATGTTCTTTCATTGTCATGTCAACATTTAATTTGAGGCAGCAGGTCGGAGGTGGAATCCATCTGGGACTTCTCAAAAAACCAGGTTTATGATTTTTTTTTTTTTTTTGGTGTAAAAACCGGTATTAAGTTTTTAATTAATGTTGGCATCTAATTAATATCACCAAGTAAGTTGAGGATGAAGCTAACAGGGCCTCATAAGACATATCAAATAGTGAATCTTCAAGAACTTCCAAGTTTGAGGAGTCAGAATTTGTGAAGAACTGGTTTTTGGCCATATGAAGTTGGGATCTTGAGGATGAATCTGATATGTCCAGGAAAACAAAAAGAACAAAATAATTGAGATGGCATATTTAATTCGAGGATGAATGGGTGGACAATGGTTCAAAGAATCAATAAGACAATTTTAATTAGGTATATATAATTGGAAGAAGAAAAACTTAAGGTAATTAGCATGTAGTATCTTAAAGAAATATATTATGGTTCTTGTCTGTGCTATGCTGTGATGTGCTGAAGATAAAAAATTTTGATTAATGATACTTTTTTAGTAAATAACAATATATTTTCATATTCTAGTGTGAATAGTAAAAGTCGTCGTGCAAATATGAATCCCAATCTCTTGTCATACATTTGGTGGCATTATTCTGCCAAATGCACATATAGTGGAAGATTATTTTTAGTGGAAATATAACCATTCGCGATCATGGTGTCATGCAATACACATTTGCAGACTATTTTGCTTTGTCAAAGTCAAATGCTTGTTCCATGCCATTTTCTCCATCTTTCTTGTCTTGCAGAGAAGCTCATTTTCGTCTTTGTGGATCATTATAATAGCTTGCACGAGAGTGGACGGTGGACCACGCACTTGAGGGTGTGTACTATAGTCCCTAGCAGCTATGCTTTCTAAAAGGGGAGCAAACGTTAGCGAGGTTTGTATAGAGAATATGGGATGCCTCCTTATCCAGTTCCATTCTCTTATCATAGTCTGACGGTGTTACATCGCTAGACTCACAGTGTCGCGCAAAGACGCGCACCGTGCGTAAGAAACCAATATTAATGCCATTTTCTCCATCTTTCTTGTCTTGCAGAGAAGCTCTTTTTCGTCTTTGTGGATCATTATAATAGCTTGCACGAGAGTGGACGGTGGACCACGCACTTAAGGGTGTGTACTATAGTCTCTAGCAGACTATGCTTTCTAAAAGGGGGAACAAACGTTAGCGAGGTTTGTGAAGAGAATACGGGATGCTTCCTTATCCAGTTCTATTCTCTCATCAGAGTCTAACGGCGTTACACCGCCAGACTCACAGACTATCGCACAAAGACGCGCGTCGCGTGTAAGAAACCAATATTAATGCCAGATTCTAGTGTTAGATCAAAATTGCAACGCATTGATGTCATTGTTTGAATCTGGGAAACCAAAATATGTGTCCATAAATTTTAATAAGCTACACCATCGAGGATAATTGTTGGGCATCTAGGCCCTGTATACTGCCCAAATTGTAGGACAATTTTTTTCCACAACATTTAGTGCATACAATACGGGCAAAGCGCTATTCAACATTCTTAAAAAACAAATGTTGTTTCCCTAGATGAAGTAGCCTGCAACATCATAAGCACTCAGGGATCAAAGTCAAAGATATTGTTTCTTGAATAACATATGTCAAGATCTATCTTATATTAATGCTAAACAACTGGATCCATGCCGTAGATAACATATATTCCCATTATGACACTATTCAGATGACATTTCATTGCACTATCTGTTGACATAAAAGGGGCTCTGTGGGCCACACTATTGACATTTACCAATAGGGGTCAGTTAATTTTTTTTTTTAAATTGGTACATTAGAAAAATAAGACCTCAGCGAATGAGGGCTAGGGCTTGAAAATTTTTAGACAATATATGTGAAATTTTGTGAACGAGGCAACCGCTCCAAAGAATATTCCACTGCATTTGTATTATTAAACAAGTTAAATGTACCAGAGGACCAGAGGTTACCAAAATTTCACTCCACTTGATATTCTCATATAAAATGCACGGGTCAAAAATAATAAATTTCAAACTTGTGGGCAGGCCAATTCGCATCATGGAAAATTCAAAACGGGCCAATTCGCAATGCAGTGCGGCCCCCACAATTACATAATTTCGGAGACGTGCTGAATATTTGCATCCGATGCTAGCAAAGGCCATATGTCCGTGCGGGTGATTGGGCCTTCGCGTAACAGGCCCAATAACGCGGTTTTCTTCTTTTCCTTTTTTATCGCTTTTAGGTACTGTTTGATTGTAAGCGTAGAAAATATATAGAAAGAAAATAAATTTTAGATAATTAAATTTTCTATAATTAATTTTTCAGGGAAATTTTAATTACACGTGTTTGATTAATTTAATTTTTCACCTAGAAATAGTAGTTATTTTCCATCATATGATGTTTGAAAGTTATTATTTTCTATGAAAACAATCTTCTTTTTTTTTTCCCAAATTTTGGTATTTTCTTTTTGAACAATTATTTGATAGTCATTATCTTTTTCACATGAATTATCAAATTTTCTATATAAATTGTATTTTTTTCAATGTCTTAGCCTTGTTTGATCAACCCAGACTTGTCATTCTGTCTAATTGGACTTCCTCTCAAGTGATAATAACTGACTTTTCAATGTACTAAAATTTGAATCTTATTGATATTACGAGAGTTTTTCATCAGTTTGCATGAGATATTATTGGTATACATGAACATGAAGAAGATAAAATAAAATTATGGAATTGAACGACGATGTATAGTTAGAAATTGTAAAATGTCCATACAGTCTTATATTTGTTAACATCAGCAAGAAATTGTATATAACATAAATCCAAAAAATAATAATAATAATAGAAGGAGAAATTCAAGAAAAATTTGCAACTTAATAGATAACAGACTATAGATGCAAGCTACTAGTTAAATAAAATGGCAAACCAACGTTTTTTTTTTTTTTTGACATTTGTAAAGCAATTTATTTATATTTCTTTTAAAAAAAAACCCAATATTTGGAAATACATGGAATTCTAATTCACTGGAAAACAAGAAACCTACCCCCTCCCCTCAAGGAAAATGTTTTTCTTGTTTTCAAGGAAAATATGGTCACGTGATCAAAAGTAGGAAAACGTTTTTCAGATAAAAAAATCAATCAAACACTGCTAAAGTAATTTACGTGGAAAATCTATATTTTTCAGGGAAAATTCTTGCAATCAAACATACCCTTAGCTTTCTTACTTTTCAAATAACATAATTCCTGTCCTACTTATTAATAAGAATAGGTTTTCCAACATATATTTAAACCTTTTATCATTGTAATTTAGATTATTATTCATGTTTTAGGGTTTTTATGCCCAATTGTGTGTTTATCAAAGGGAAATTGTTTATTAAAGGACAATTGATTTCTCTTGTAGATTAAAAATCATATTTATTTCATGGTGATTCGAATTTTCTCATCCTTAGCGAGATTATTTTTCGCTTTTAATCTTGTTACAGGGTTATAATTTGTTCTCAGCGTGTTTCACTTCGAGTGCAAATTTTCAAATGTCCAACAAATTATTCCTGGTTTTTGGCTTTTTCAGGAATTGCATTTTGATGGATCATGGGTTCGTTGACGAGTCCGCATCATCACTTGTAAGCAAATAACGGGACTTTAATTTAATTGCAGTTAAATAATTCAACTTCAATTGCTAGCATTTAGACACTGAATTTCTATTTAATTACAACAAAGTCAGTCCATTAACCAAAAAAAGGGGGGTGGACATAAATTAAAAAAAAAAATGTTACTTTGTTATTGAATTTTTGTCCCACCTCCGCGCCTTAACTGAGGGATGTAAACGAGCCGAGTCGAGTCGGCTCACGAGCCTAAAATCTGGACTCCGTCTCGGCTCGCCTAACAAAAATTAGGCTTGGTTCGAGCTTTTTCCAAGCCGAGCCGAGCGTTACTTTTTATTAAGAAAATATTAAAAAATATAATATAAAAAGTCATTTTTCCTTTTAAACCCATAAATACGAGCCAGCCCGCATAGGCCAAATGAGCTCTGCGGGCCAGCTTAGCTCGAGCCTTGCCTCATTTTTGAGGCTCAACGGGCCACTAGCTAACTCGGCTCGGGTTTTCTACTGGCCGAGCCATGGGCTACCTGAGTCGACCCTCTCGTTATGTATCTCTACCCCAACTCCCAAAAAAATAATAATAATAAAGAACGAAAAAGCAAAAATAGAAAAGAAGAAGAAAATAAAGAAAGAAATTCAGTACCCCAAATGCCACTGAATTTTCTAAATAAAGAGTCACTCTCTCTTAAGGAAAATGGAACAACAATTTGGTGGTTCACTTTCAACTCTAGCTTGACATAATAATTTTAATTTTTAAATAATATTCGATTGATTTCATGCTAACAATATGTGAACATGAATAATACATCAACAACCTTTATCAACTTCTGTACATAATCCAAGATCCTATTCATTCAACAACATAATTACATCAAAGTTTAGAGATTAAATTGATGCTAATCAAAGTTGAGTGACCCAATTGCTGTTAGATTAGAGTTCAATAATCTAACTACAAATGAAGTACAAGTTTGATGATCTAATTGATGACAATTAAAGTTAAAAATTTAATAACCTTTTGGTACACAATTAACTGTCATTAAACACACAAAGTATAATATATAGTGGCAAAAGAGAGCTTTGTCTCCTAAATATGTTAGCCATTATTGATCACATTAAAATATGTTGCATGAAGGCTTTTGTAGACACCAAATACCTGAACACCTCATACCTGGTTACTATATAAATTTTTTCCCCATTTTTGCTTTTTAAACAAATGCCACTATATAATTTTCATTGCAAAGGAAATCAAAAACTTTCTTGAGTGAACTGGTACCCCAAATGATAGGAATAACAATTTCATACTTGATAGTGTTCCTTTTTAAAAAAAAAAATTGATATAGACTGTGAACTCGTGAAGAATCAAACTCTAATTGTGAAGGTTAAAGCAATACGCCTTGACCACTTTGCCCAACCTCTTTTTTTGTTAAATTTTCATATTGGCCCACTTTTATCAAAATTTGGGTTTACTTAAAATATCAAAATCAAATCAAGAGAAACCCTATTTTGTTAACCAAAATTATTTCATTTTATATAATTTTGTTAACAATTAAGAGTATTCCTGTTTTTGTGAGGTTGATGTTATTTGAATGGTTTTTTATGTAGTATACATTTCTTTTATTTTATTTTTTTTAAGATTTTCGAAACGTGGCGGATAACGAGTATTTTTCTTGAACCCACCCCGAACCACTACGCCCCGAGTTTGAGGTAGGTACGTGGCGGGGTGTTCAAAAAGGGGGCGGGGTATGGGGGACCGTTGCCATTCCTACCAAATGACGTTGAAGCACTAAGCACAAGGCATACTAGACATTGCTGGGATCATTCACATGCTCCGTAACTAACATTCATTCCCTTTCTAGTCATGACTCAAAACACAATCTGGGAAAGCACGTGAAACTTATTCAAGGCTTTGAGCGGCGTACTTGCCAGTTAAGTGAAGGAGAGGAAAAGTTTTGGAAATATAGATCACGAGCGGATTGGCTCAAAGACGGTAACTAGAACACGTTATTTTCATGCCAAGGCAACGAATCAGAAAAGGAAAAACACTATTTCTGTAACACTCCCTAAAATTTCAAGAACACCATAGTTGTGTTTTTGAATAGTAATTGAATCATTTCTCGAGTTAAATCAACTATAGCAATCAGTTTGTAAATTTTATAATTAGTTAGTTAATTGAATGCCCTAGTATGACAAGGATAGAATAACTACTTGAATTTGTATCAACTATTTCAATCGGTTAGAAAAGTTGCCCAAAAGAATGCCTAAGTTCAATCGGTTAGTAAATTTGTTCAAAAGAATGCCTAAAACAAAAATGTTGTGCTTAACTAGTACTATTCGAAAACATAATACCCTAATTATAGAAGCATATTAGGTGGAAGGACTCTATAGATAATAAATATGTGAACCTTATGAAGACACTTGGATGCTTGCAAAATAATCACATGAAAGAAAAAAAATAAAAAACACTTGGCAACCTTGTTGGCAAGAAAATTCTCAAGCCTCCAATTGGACCTTCTCCTATTGGTTAACTAAGAAATTATCTAGGGACAATTGGCTACTTTTTCCATAGGTAAAGTCCAAGATTTTTCTTTAAAATAACCAAGAAATTTGTCTATAAATAAGGAGAGCCATAGAACACCATGCAAAACTCCTAAAAACACTTATTTTATACTTGTAAAAGAGCCCTCTCAATATATATATATATATATAATCCTCACTTAAAAGACTACTTTACTTAAGAAATATCAAGATTTTGAAGGTATTTTTCCACTTAGAATTATCCAAGAATCTTTAAAGAAAGCAAGACAAGAGCTGAGTAACCAATGTTTTGATTTCCTTTAGCATGCATAAATTTTAAACAAGAACATGTATTTTAATGCATTATTATGACAAGAAACAAAATGTTTTATTGCATTTGAATCACTACTATTACTCTACCCATCTTGTATTGACTTATTTTGTTTTGTTTCCATACTATGAGCTATTTAATGATTCTAAGATAGGGATGATTAATATGGTATTTGCAATACTCTTTGCTTGAAATTCCAGTAATTAAGGTTCAACCGGAATTAAATGTGGATCCACTTAATCTTGTGCTGCCATAATCAAATTGGCATTGGAAGGTAAGATTGCGCACTACGGGTGGTAAATAATCTGGTGATTGGACTCTCTTGTGCATTCAAAGGTTTGTGCATTTTATGATTATTGAACTTGTGTCCAAAAATGATTTCTTGCAACAAAGAGGCAAATCAAAATATTGTTACTCACTAAGTATGTTATACTCACTCCGTGTCTTACTATTTTGTACATGATCAACCGAAACTTTATGAACAACAAGCCGAGGAGTGGAGGATGTCCCCAAATAAAAGTAGAAGATTGCATATGGTGGAAACCTATTTGTGGGGTTATTATGAGGATGAACCGCGTTCCTAATGTATTTGGGAACCACTTACTAGCTTAATATATTTTGTACTTACACACATGCCTACTTGTATCATGATAAGTTTATGATAGATAAACCAATGTTTTTCACTTAGTGTAATAGCCTAACAAGATGATAATAGTTATGAGGATAAATATAAGCATTGACATATACATATGTAAGGAAAACTTTGCATGTAATATAGGGGTAAAAAGAAGACTTTTGTATGGATGGGAAGCCTATTTTTCTATGTAAAGGCTTCTCAATCCTTTGTCTTGGCCGGTTAAGCAATAAAAGTATGTACTTATTAATATAGCTTGGCGTGTATACTTTACATCCTATTTTAAATTAGACATGACAAAACCAATGATAAGATAAGAAACCGACTTAACTTAGTAACAATATGAAAAGCTTATAACATAACTTGTGTATTCCTTACACCATATTTACTTTTGCAAAACGGTTGTGTATGAAAAGCAAATGAAGAGATAAGTGACCAACTTTATTCATTGATTAATCGAAATGGCAAGAAAGGCTTATTAGTGCTCTCAAATTGCCAAGGAAGTTGAAAGTTTAACCCTAAGGTTACTTTGAAATTTCCAACATAAAGAAGAATTATGAAACTATATGATAATATTCCAATGCTCCTTTAAAAACCAACCAACTTGTTAAGTTTCGTGTATCTCATCCCTCATTGTTAGTACAAATTAAAAATGAAATTTTCCCCAAATAGATGTAAACAACTCATTAAAATTAATATAATAATGGGGGAGTGACAATTTCTGTCTTGCAAAATGAGATGTGTCAGAATTGTATACCATTTGATGAAATATCATGCCTTTTTCACCAGTACTTCGTGAATATTTTCTCCCGTTCCAATCCAACAGAGGAACAAATTCAAGGATGCTTAGCAAGGATTTCTTGTCGGCTTGATGATGATGCTATTAACCATATTGACAGACCATTCTCAAAGGATGAGATTACGAGAGCAGTTTGGTTAATGGGTCTGTACAAGGCTCTAGGACCAGATGGGTTCCATAACTTATTCTGCCAGAATCACTGGGATATACTTGGAAATATGATTTCTGACACATGTCATGGATGCCTTAATGAGGGAGCTTCACTTTTGAGTATTAGCCAGACAAATATTGTCCTCATCACCAAAAAGCAGAATTGTGAAGAAAGACACTGACTTTAGACCGATTAGTATGTGTAATGTTCTCTACAAAATCGTCTCCAAAACTATGGCTAACCGATTGAAAGGACTCCTCATTGCTGAAAATCGGAATGTATTTATTGAGGGAAGATATATATATCTATTAATGCCATGGTGGCATTTAAGTGCATTCATACTTTAAAGAGATATGTCCTCGTTCTTTCTTTAAAGGACAAGTAAATAGCCTCGGCTATTTTTCTAATGGTTAGAAGAGTACAACGGAATGATTTGCGGATTTAGATATGTTTTCCTGCAATTCCAAGAACAAGACACGTATGTAACATCCCACAAAAATTTAACAAGAAATGGAGCAAAATGATAATATTTTGATAATGATAGAGAGTTATTTGAATTTCAAGGTTATACGATTATGATTTAATTAAACACCAAGAAATAGAATGTAACAACGCAATTGTATTGAATTGCATCAATTAAAAGGATATAAGATTAATTGTCACTCAAGTGAATGACAAAAATTAAAATATGACAATGTGATCGTATTTGAATTATTGATTGTTACACAAATGAATGTCAAAAATTAAAACATGATTATTGACAACATGATCGATATTTTAACAATGAATTGGAATTAGAAGATGGTTATTGACAATATATTGACAATGATTGAATAATCACATGAGTTTGCTTTTGATAATGTAAATATTATTTTAACGATGATTGAATAATCTCTTGAAATGCCATAGAATTCAAAGAATTGTTACTCGAGTATACCTAGAGGCAAGAATGTGGCTATTAGTTAACATGACTTGAAGCTTAACCACCTAATTGTAAGGTTTCAAGATTTCTACTCAATTGAACATTCAAAATTAGAATGAAACGAGGTGATTGTATTGAATTACAATATTGGTACTCAAATAAATGCCAAGAAAGTGACTATTAGTAATATGATTGTTAATTTGATAATGAGTGAATAAATACAACCTAATGCATCAGCTATGTCATATAGTTGACGATGATTGAATAACGACTCAAATCGCATTGTGTCAATTGGTTAAAAGATCATGACTCACATGATGCCTCGAATGAAAATGGAATATTTGATTAGTACGACTTAAAAACATAATAACCTAATTGTAGGACCACATTAAGTAGAAGGACTTCATAAATAATAAATAATTAAGAAACTCTAAAAAGACCAGTTGTTCATCTTAGAAAGAATCACATGAGAAAATGAAAGAGACACTTGCCATGGTCCTTGTTGGCAAAAATTCCCAAGTATACAATTGTGCTTATTCCCATTGGCCACCTCCAAAATTATATTAGACAATTGTCTTGATTCTTATTGGCGGATCACAAGATCTTCATGTATATAAAGGAGAAATTCATCCATAACTGTGGAGGGTGAAAGAACACTATGAAAAAAACCCACCAAACACCACCCTTTCACTTGAAAAAGACTCCTCTTCATATATAGTAAGATTCCAACATAAAAGATCAAGGGTTTAGAAGCACTTTTCACTTATAATTGTTCAAGCAATCTTTGGGAAATTAAGCTAAGAAGGTAAGTAACTAAAGTTTTGATTCCCGTTTTGTATTCTTGAAGTTTGATAAGAAAAGTATAGTTTTGATTGAAGTTTCCATGAGATGAATATGGATTTTGATGTATTGAAAAGAAAAATTGATTTATTGCATTTGAATCACTAGTTGCTCTACCCGTTTTGTCTTTATTTTGCTTTGTTACCATACTAGAAGTCATCTAATGATACCGATATAGGCGACGATTAGTATAGTATTTGCTTTGTATGTGTATTGCTTTGTCGAAATTCTGGTAGGGGTCAATTGGGATTTGAATATAGATCCACTTAAATATACATAGCCATAATTGAATTGATATAAATCTTGCGCGCATCATGGGTAGTAGTCTAACTAGTGATAGGGCATATTTGTGCATCGAAAAACTTTGTACATTTAATGGTTTTCTTGAAAGTAAATCTTTTAAATGAAAGATACGTCAAAGAGTTTTGTTACTCACTGAGTAATTTGTACTCACTCATCTTTCCTACAATTTTTGTAGATGACTGAAGATATAATATTTAAAAAGCAAGGCAAGCCATGAGTTGAAGCATACTCGCGAACGGGAGTAGAGTTTTATATGTAGTGGAAACCTATCTTTGAAACTACTACAAATACAATTATAAACTTAATACATTTTGTATTAATAAGTATGTCCACATCTTTATAATATATATAGATTTTTACGCCTTATAATATATATATATATATATATGATGGAATGAATAAATAGTCCTTATAATGATTTGAAACTTACTTTTCAAGGTAAAAGCTTTCTAATGATTTGATTTGTTTTGGTAATCAATAAAATATACTTATTAATATAACTTATTGTGTTCTTTATATTTTATTGAAAAACCTAGTTTTAATGATTCTCTAAAATTTAACAACTTGCTAGTTTAAGTAACAAGCTTTATAGAGTATTAAATTTTTTTTAAGACAAATACACCTTATTTGTTTTATACGTCTCGTCCTCGCTATTTGTATAAAAGCTTCTGCTATAGGTTTCGTTAATGAATATAAGATATTCTTAAATAATTGTAAATTAACGGGGGTGTGACAACGTAACTATCCATGAAATGATTCTTTTAAATAGATATGAACCAGTTCTTTATTTAAAGTACAAGTAAATAGTCTCGGCTATTTTTCTAATGATTAGAAAAGTTCAATGAAATTATTCTTGGCATTATATATATTCTCACGCTATTCGAAGTACAAGACGCGTAACTATCCACAAAATGATTTTTTTAAAGAGGTAGTAGTGTTATCCCCGTGCGATGCACGGAAATAATACATAGTTTCTTATTGTTAAAAATAATATTATCTTGACTCTATAAAGATAGTATCTTATTTTTTTTATATCCGTCTCAACAAATACATGTCAGTTTCCTTTAAAAATATAGTTGAAATTACAAGTTTTCTTATATACCCTTATTTAATTACAGTTACAAACAATTTGTCTAACAGTTTTTTTATATTAAATGACAGTTTGTCTGACGCAATTGTAATTTCATCTGGCGTAATTAGAAAATCTTTCCCGCCTAAAACTCTATCTGCCAAAATTGCTTATAACACTATACCATAACAGCTATCACTTTTAATAAAAAAGCAACGTGATATTATATATTTGTTATTTGCTAGACTAAGGATTATATTTGTTATTTACTATACTAAAATAGTAAGGTGATATTATATACGGGTATTTGTATAAAATAAAATAAAGTATCACCCGATTAAAAATGTATGTGAGGAATGTCGAATGTATTATCCGGTTACAAGGGGTATGTTGAATGTACTTTCTTATATGAGTATGAAAATTTTTATCTGAACGAGTATCGAGCAAATACGGTTATGTACATTACATGCTCAATACATATTATTAGACTGTTAACTAATAATATTAAATAAGTTAAATGATTTAAAAGTAAAACATAGTAAAGTATTAATCGAGTGCATAAAAGGGTAACTATTAATATGTTATTAATAAAATATTAATTTAACGCGTCAAGTACTAAATCAAAATTGTATATTTACTGATTTTATTATGCAAATCCGGTGGCACATATTTGTGCAACGCATTGGTGAGATTTCTTTCGATTCCACAGTTGGCAATGACATTAGTGTTGTATGATATTTTTAGGTATCTTGGTATCCAGTCTTTTAAGAGACTTCATTTGTTGTATTTAGTGATAGTTATAATTTATTTTCATTTTCAACTTTTCATCTAAGGCAGACACATGTACAATATAAAATATGATATTATTTACTTTAACAATACTACAATGCAATCATGCATAAATACATATATGAATAAAATAGGTTGTGATATGTGAATTTTTTTATTTTTCTGTATGAGCTCAATCCAATTAACTATACTATCTTTTAATATTCTTGCTTACTGTCTCTACAATATGAATTCTACTATCAAAATTTATTGTCAAACTAAATTATATCAATCTCATTTATTTTATCAATTATACGATATATTTTTGTTTTTCCATTGTCATAAGGAAAAAAGAAATATAAATTACGACAACATTAATTGTATCGAATGTTACTGAATTTTTACCTTACTTGCAAATGGATAAATGATATTTAACTGTCAATAATTAGATCAAGAACTTTAATTTAATAGGAATTAGATCTCTCCATTTTAATTATCAATAATTATTTGTTACGGCTATATTATTACCTTACCATCATCAAATTATAGTCTCAAATAATAAGAAAATAATTCTCTAGATGACACATTGTACTACAGAGGAAAAGTAGAAAAATAATTTTAGAGTTCACAACGCATTTAACGTGTATCTTGACATATAATTTTAAATAAATTTTAACCGATTGTCACACATCGCAGATATGGTCATGCTATTATTTCATCATATTCTAACAGCAACTTCTACTGAAAATCTTTACAAATCTGAATTCTTAAATGCAATACGATATTCTAGAATTTTCGGTCATAAGTCGAAGTTAAATATCAATATTCTTGGTATCTTATTACGTAATTTTTATCATTTGACTACATTGTGTAGTGACACGAGACTTATAATCTCAAGACATGGAGATCACATCATTTACGCAAAAATTATATCTGGATCAGGTATATGTGACCAAATTTTTTTATTGTAAGAAAGAATCTGATAGTATTTGATCCAAGACTTCCTTTTACAATACAAATTACATTTGTAAATGTCATAATTTTTATATTCTTTTATGATATCAAGTACCTAAATTTTTATTAAACTACTTTTGATGTGTGATTTTTTTACTAGATCTCTACACGTGCATCGCATGGGTAAAAATCTAGTTAGAATTATTCAAGTAGGATAATTAATATTGGATTAACTTTACTATTTCCAGCGGCCACAATGGGGGGATGAATCCCCTCCATTTGATGCCTGCAGCAAGATCAGTGTTCTAGAAAACGTGATGCGTGAAAAAAGGTCAAAACCAAGCATTGAGTTTATACGTACTTAAGCGCATAAATGCATGATAAAAGCATAACCAATGCGTAACAAAACGCAAAGCGCGACGAAGTGTGGAACCCAAGTTTCAAGCCTAAACGTCGCATATGCGAGATTTTTAGAACTCTGAGCAAGATGAGGGGGATTCAGCCCCTCCAGTTGCTACCAGAAAATGACAGCAGCAAACTGCTGCTGTTCAGACAGCAAAAGTGGGGGGGTGAATCCCCCATTTGCTGCCTGAAATTGCAACATTTTATGCTGCAATTTTAGGCAGCAAAGGGGGGATTCACCGCCCTCCAAATTGTAGCCGTTGGAATTGCAGTGTTCCCGCGGCCAGTCTTGGTAGGTGTGTGGCGGGGGTGGTGGCGGGTTATGGTGTTTTCCTTTTTTCTTTTTTTTAATTAATTTCTTTAATATTTTTAAATGTTTTTTTTTTAAATTAAAAAGTTAAATGTTTTTAAAATTAAAAAGTTAAATGGTATAATTGTCATTTTCTATGAAAGGTTGAGGGAATGTGATAAAAGGGACCTATTGTGCGTATTTATGAAAGGTTGAGGACTCAGGAGAACCAAAAAAAGGTTAGAGACATATCCAATTCTTAACTCAAAGATTGAGGACTTTTTGTGAAATTAACCCTTATTGTTAAGTACAGTTGGTTTTTTTCTTATACCAGAGTGTGAATATAAATAAACTTTAAAATAAAAATAAGCTTTGTACGAAAAGCTTTACAATTCCCAAGGCAAGAGCTAATTATAAAAATGGCTTCTATCTTTAAGACAAACACTCCAAGTTAGTTTTTCCAAGTTCTCAATGCAGAAATTAAAAGGAAAAAAATACTAACAAAATTTGCAGGCTTGCACATGAAGCTATCTGAAATTTTAGGCTCGAAAATCTTTGTTTAAGCTATTGAGCTTTATATGATAGTAAGATATGTGTTACTAACACACTATATTGCTTGCCGGAATGTTGTTACCCGATTCAATTGCAAGACATTGGCGGTGTTTGTCCAACGTTGACACCAAACATTTTGCCCCAAAAGCAATATTGGAGTTGATTATTGATTTGTAAATGTTGTTCACCACCTCAACATGCTCGATCCACATAACCCAAGATGTAACATAAATAGTGTTATGATATCCAAAATATATCAAAAAACTTTACTAGTAAGAAATATATTAACGTTTATTTAATCCTAACTTCACTTAAAAAAAATTAATTTGGGGAACTAATTAAGGATACATCTTGTAATTTTTATATACAAAATTTAAATTTAAAATTCTGATAACTGATCTATAGCTCCCACACTAGATCTGCCCCTAACTATTATGTTAGTTATATAATTATTATCATGGATATGTTATGATGGTTTTAGCATACAAGGAAATATATGTAATATAACAAGATTATAGAACTTCAACAGTAAAACTTTTATTTAATGGCCAATATGCAAAACGGAACAACATTTAAGGACTAAACGAACTAGTTAATTGTAAATACAAGAATGTTTGAGCTCTCTTTCTCATTTAAGGACCGGTGCATGAACCAAGATGAAATTTATAACTACATATTGTTTAGTACTGTCCAATTCAATCAAAAACAGAATTTGTCGAAAATTAAAAATAGAACTTACGATAAAAATAATCTCCGTTTTTAGGGAACAATAATATCTATTATTATGCTCTTTGTTTATTAAAGGCGCGGAGACTTGGAATATAGTGAACGCTTAGACCGGTTCAAACTTTTAAAAACAGAGATGTCTTCCATCAAAAAGGATTATAACAAGAATTAGTCCTTATCAAAAGTGAAACTCAAAATGTAATACGTACCCAAACAACCCCACACGCGTCCCACTCGGTTAACGCGGTCTCCACCCACAAATATATATACCCGTGTCGGTCTAACAAGCTCCAACCCATAATTTCCATTTTCGCTAATTAATTATATTTTTCGGCCAGCTCGATAAAACCCACAAAATGGCTGTCACTGCAGGAAGACGTACTCAAGTACAGCCGCCGTGGCGAAGGCTGAGCACCGCCACAGCTCCGGCGCTGCCACCGCGCTTGATTCCTCAAAGAGGACAGGTTCTTAGAAATGTGGTAAAAACTTTGTTTGCATGTTTCTGTCCTTTGAGAAGGAGATCGTCGACGGTGCGTGCCTCGTCGGATTCTGACTGATTCCACCGGCAATGACAAAAACCTCATGGGGGTCTCTCTTTAAACTCTTGACAACTCATTACAAGTGGGATGACAAATCTCATTATTACAAGTGGGATGATTTTGACATTTATTTTTTAAGGAAATAAAAATGTCCCAATATTTGTTGTGTAATAGGTAGATTTTCATGTTATAATAATGATGAAGCTTTTAGTTGTGATGTCAGCTTCTGTTGCTGACATTGTTGCTGCAAAATAGAAACCTTTTTTCTTTCCTCTTTCCCTCTCTCCTCAAAAGCACCCTTTTTTCATCTTGCTAATGCTTCGCATAGGCGGAATAAAAAATGGAACGAAATAGACAAAATTTAACACATACAGAGAAATAGAAAAATAAAACTATCTTTTGTATTCTCCATTACTTATCTAAATGCATACGTGTGCTCTTCCGATCTCAAAACTTCTTGACAAGGCAGAGGACATATGAGAACGAAGACAAAAATGCCAAGAAATTAGATGCAATAATATAAAAATTCCGTGGAGTATTTTGATGTGTCCTAGACTGTCAAAAATGATACGCAGGCATGTCTTCAAGGGGCCATGAGGCGATCAATGGTATAAGAAAGCGAATCTGCCCAGTCAGCTTTCAGAAGCAACGTTTGTAGTGTGCGCATTACGCCGTAATCTGGATCAAGCTTCCGCTGCCAACCCTATAAATGAAAGCAAGCTAGATTAGCTTTTATCCTTCGAAAAGGAATTTCACCAAACTGCATAACTCGCAAAAGAGTAAGGACTAAACCCCAAAATGAAGGGGGGAAAAAAAGGAAACTAGGAACATGCAAGGCACTCAGCACAGATTTGAATGCAAGGAGTGGCGTTCAGTCAAAAGGTTTTCCCCTTTAATGAAGTGTACAAAATTCCCGCATGTCTCATTTGACACAAAATTGACCAGTCTAAAATCGTGAGATAATGCATGTATGAACTATCCAATAATATCCCTGGAGATCCACATTCAGGAGACGATTAAATGGTATGAGCAGGCATCAGCCTAATTCTTTCGCATCAAGTAAACGTGACTGACGAACATACTTCGCTGTGATTCTTTAGCTGTATTCAAGAACAAAACTAGTGGCATGTACATAGATTTTTCCTTCCATGAAGTTTGTTTTGTGATTTATATATGAACTGCAAGTACTGTAAAATTATGAGAAAATTACCTCAAGAACCACGACTGTCACCATCACAGTGCAAACATCGCTATCGATGTTTACTTTATGACGTCTAACTTGCTCAAGCAATTGCTGCACACACTCAGCAGGATGGACCAGATCACCTTCTGCAGTCCCCCAAAAATCAAATGACTCTTTCACTTCCTGTTAATGGAAAGAAAGCTAAGATCACAGGAACTTCCAAGGCAGAAATGACTCCTAGACTAGACTGTACATTTGACAGTCTCAATCTATTCGTTAAATAAGTGGATGTCAATAAATTCACCTGAATGAAGGCCTCTGGCTTTGGGCAGTTCTGTTTCTTTGATAGTCTTAATGTGCACTCTGCAACAGTTTGGCCATCTCTACAAGCAACAGCCTTAAAGAAGTCCACTAAATTAATTCTATCACTCTTAGAAAGTTCAGCAATCATGCCTACATCAAGGAACACAACATGAGGCTTTGATTTGAAGAGCCGCTTACGAGAAGGCTTTTTCTGGGCTACACGAACAAGAATATTTCCAGGATGCATGTCGGCATGAATAAAATTGTCTACCTGACAGGAAAAGAGAAATTGTGTAAGATATACATATTTGGTCAATCCACAGCTACTTTTATATGCATACACACCATTATTTCATTCTAGCAAAAGAATTTTACACTTACTGGTTGACCATACAAGGTCATTATTCCTTCTAACTTATAAGCCACAATGCAAAAGAAGTGGAAATTATTTCTAAGTAACATTAGCCAATAAGCAAACTCAGATTTGGCATTTACAATTAAGCAAAAGCTCAGCTTAAGCATTAAGCAGTGTTCGACTTTGTTGCTCAAACTCAGTACAGATGTCTTGTATGGGTGCATATGTAGGCGTCTAACCCTTCTCCTAAAATCTAGGACTAGGACTAGGACACTCGGGATAAAATTGAGCCCAAATTTAAGACAAGAGTACATGAAAATATCTTATATAAACTTAAAATTACTTTAGAGGTGCCTGCTTTTGAGCAGGCGATCATCTGTTGAGTACTTTGGGCCTGTGGTGAGGAGTCAGGTGATACAATTGGCGTAAAGGGTGATCATGTCAGATGATTTTGAAGGTATACTAACCGGTGAGCTTGGATCTAGTCTTATCCAAATGTAATGGTTGTACTGACTATGTCTCGTGCAGATTTCTATCACAACGTCTTGGTTTATTTGAATACTGAACGATAAGAGTTGGGATGCAAAGAAAGACAAGATGCATTTTACTAGGATATTGAAGATGAGATTCCATGCAATGGACATATTTTTCGATGGATGAAGACATTTGTACCATTTGTGGCTGGTACCATGCCCAAGCAATGCACACTGGAGTTTGAGAGAGTTATAATGTATAATATGAAGGAAGCGTGTGGACCTTTCAGTTCGAAGAAACAAGTAGAGGAGTGTGATCTGAAGATTTTATCACATGGTGAGACATTTGAGTGAAATGGAGTGGGTACAAGATTTATAATATAAGATAAGCTGATGAATCTGTATGCCCAAAGTGATGAATGTGCATAATAACAAGAGAAGAAAGCGCCCAGCAACTAATGAAATGCAAATCACTGAGATCATGCATAAGAACATCATACAAATGATACTAGTCTGCAAAAGGAAAATTTAGAAGGACACTAGTTTTCATAAAGAAATACCAAGATGATCAACAATTCAAACAGAATTGTTGAGTAAAGCAACATCCAGAGAAGTTTCAACTTCCTTAAAGTTGAAAAGACAATTAAACCATAAACCATCTTGAAAACTTAACCATTAAGAAAAGTAAAAATGGATCAATTAAATTGCAAATAATGAATTGTAAGATTAATAACATGAAACAGAATAGATAAGATCCACCACTGTGGCATGCATCTGAGAAACTAGAAGTTTGATCCTTGACAAATGACATGTAAGCTTCATTAGTGCTTAAAGAAAGCCTCAGATCACATTCAGCATTCTAAGCCATATAAATAAGCAAAAGAAACTAGTTGCAGCTATTATTGCCAAGTTATGAGGCATAAGAAACACTGAAAGCATGAGAAGCAAACAATAATAACAAAATAAACAAAAATGGCAATATATTACCAGGAGCATCTTCAGCAGTGCATTGGTTCCAATATGTGCAACAGCACTTCTGATTTTTTCATTTCCATGGAGCTCATCAACATAATGAGAAACACTTTCACCATGCTCAAATGTTTCCACCAACACAGCTGGATGTACCAGCGGGTATACGGGCTTTGGGAAAGAAACATCCTTTGATCTGCGAAAATTATATATGAAGCGGCTCAAATGGGCAGCTTCTCGTGCAAGATCAACTTGAGACATCATAAAAACCGCAAACTGCTGAACACTCTCATCCAATCTTAACCATTTCAGTGCAGGAATGAAATTTGAAAATTTTGCCACCATATTAATTATCTCAAAATCCCTTTTTATTGACTCACCAACTCCAGGATGTCTCACCTTCACTGCAACAACCATAGGTTTGCTAGGACGACCGTGGTATTGAGCCTGCAAAGAAGCTCGATGCACTTGAGCAATGCTTCCAGATGCCACAGGTTCCTCCTCAAAGTCATCAAAAATTTCTGAAATTTTACGACCAAAAGCTCTTTCAATAGTCATTTTAGTGTAATCAAAGCTATGTTCAGGTGCCTTTGTTTGAAGCTCCGCAAGTTCGGTGCACAAATCTCCCGGAAAGAGATCTGGCCGAGTAGCTGCCCACTGGCCCCATTTTATAAACGCTGGACCTGCTCTTTCCAATGTCCGATGAACAACCTGAAGCCACAATTTCCTAAACTCAGGTCCAAAAGAATCTGCAAATGGAGCCATTGCAATGGTGGGTGTGAACAAAACTGCCAAACAGAACGCTCTCAGCAACAACATAAAGCCTTCCAACACGGAAAAAAATAATGTGGTCAATAAAACATGCCCTTCGTGTGCACTCAGGTACAGATTGTTCCTTGGCTGGAATATATCTGCTTCTGACACGGCGTGTGCCCATGCTACATTGTCTCCATATGTTAAGGCAAATAGACCAGGAACAACAACATAAGAACGGCTTAGCGCCAAGCTAACTGCTTGAGCAATCCTACTTATCGGCAATAAAGATCTCCCATTGTTTAAAGCCCTCCGCGACCACCTCTTCCATGTAATTTGGGCGTTATGTGCTATAGTATTACTTGCAGATAATGATGAAAAATGCTTGAAGTAGCTAGTAGAGAAACTATTTTTGGTTCCATGGGTAGCATTCCGAGGAGGTGTCTGCCTAGGAAAACTATATTGTGAGTAACATTTGTATCGACGAGAATATAACCTTGATCCAACAAGTGCTCCATATTTTGGTCTTTCCAAGTTGAAGCTGGTCTGATTTTTGCGCAAGAACCGAGCAACTCCCCTAATGTTCCCATATACTAAAAATCTGCATTGTCATGAACGATTATAAGAATGATGAATATGAAGTGGTAATCATTCAAATGCGGTTCCCATGTTTTCACAGTGACCTACTCAGGTGACATTCAGAATTAACATAGAAGGACAAAGTTAATTTTCAGTATTTGCATTGAATCCCCCAGTAGAAGCATGAAGTCTCAACTACCAAAATACGTAATCTGGTGATTTCAGTTCAGTTGGGGAAAACAAAAGTTCCCCACAATACTACTCAAATTCTGATCCATTTACTCGCATACTAAAAAATATAAATAAAGAGTGATGAAAAAGGAAAAAAGGGGGGGGGAACACATTCTTTCGACTTTCATTTTTCAGTTTAAAGAAAATATTGAAATAATTTGAGCACATATCCAAAATCTTCTTCCTTAAAACTCATAGTCTTTCCAAAAGCCCAAAGCACACAAGCATAGTGGTTTAAAATAACGCTATTGATGATCAACAACATGAAAGTAAATTATTACTAAAACAAAAAAGATTAGTATTTCGATTTTGGCCAGGAACAACGAAGTAATTAAAAAAAAAAAAATCAATGCGCAGGAATGAAACAAATAGGAGACAGACAGAGCGCGGCTGTGTTTCGAACCTTGACATTGCGAACAACGGACGTGTAGGAGAAGCGCCGCAGAGACTAATAAGAGGGGGACGAATATGGCATTGAGCACGAGCATTCTACAGGTGAATAAGATTGGATCATATGGATCACATAATATTATGTTCAGAATCTGCCACCACCAACAATAGCACCATCTTCCCTCAGCTGCATTATTACATATGACGGAATTCACAGGAAACGAAATGATTAATTAATCGGTAAAGATTCGAGCATTTCCAATTGGGTTTTTCTGCACAAAAGTATGCAAAAGATGGGTTGCACCGGAGGCCCGGGGGCGGCGGCGGCGGCTGAAGACGAGAAGGGAAGAAAAGTTGTATGAATTCGGGCGTGACTTCGACTTCGAGTGTTCGACTAGTGGGCCACGTGAATTTTTTTCAAATTTGGGTACTCTTCTTTAGGCTTATACGGCTTGAACCTTCAAGAATGCAACACCGTCATTTTCATACATATTAGTATACCGCTTCAACGCGATTAGATCTCGTTGTAAAACTAAAAGGGAAATGAATTTTATGTAAAAAAGAAAATGAATTTTTAGAGTTGAAGACCGAAGAATAACCATTTGTTCTATTATGCACATGTGGCGGAGAAAACATCCCCTGCGCTGATTACATAGGATGATAATTCTTTTTTGTTTTCAAATTAAACGCGGAAAAAGTGGCTTATTTTTTTCATAATAATATAAAAAGGGAAATTACAACTCAAGAGGGAGGCTAAGCGTGCCAATGATAATAAAATAAGCAATTAATTCCAACAAATTAAGAGCTTACATAGAAAATGATGAAGGAAATTAGAACCAATTAACCTTTTTCTTCCGCCTCCTTTACTTCACAATAGAATACTTAAAGTCAGTAGTAGCAAGATCACTGTGACAAGGGGTCGGAGCTCTCTCACTTAGGGTTTCGTTTGTGCTATAGCCTTCGAGTCCCATCCCGTCTAAATCCGTCTAAATAATTGTTTGCGCGTTGTCCACATGAGGATGGGTTACTCTAACCCCATACCATCCAGATCTGTCTAAATGTTATGTTGCACCTTGTCCACATGTGATGAGTTCTCAATTGTGGAGCAGTATCTACTATAAGAGAAAGTACTTGTCCAACGCTAGTAGGTATTGTATCAACAGTGAGCTCGGGAGATGTAGAAACTGGTATAGTGTATGGTGGAGCAACTAGATCACTAGCTAGCACTGAAGCACACACATTATCAACCGTTATAGGATGATAATTCAGCCACAGTATTTTAGGCAAACTTTCATTAGGGATGAAAAAAATAACGTATCTTCCTAAGAATTTTCCTACATGTACAAAATTTTTATACAAGTTTTCTTTTTAATGCCATATGGAACGATCATGTTTTTTTTCGCACATCATATTACCTTCTATGAATATCATATTGACAAAATAAGTGGTAAGGACGATTTTGTATAGAAATTTTGTACAAGTAAATTAATTTTGTTCCCCTCCCCCATGGCGGAAGATTAAAAACTCCCCCCATCCCACTTGGCATGCTAAATGGGCACACCATCCATTAAAAAAAAAAAGGGAACCAACACAACCCCCAAAAAACAACCACCACTCCTCCTCCTGGTAACAATCATTATCGCCCCAGCCATTCGTTGCCCCTTGAAGTTGCAAAAAAATAATGGGGGTTCTTTGCCGCTGGAAGAGGGAGCAGTGGTAGGTGGGAGTGTTGGTTTCTTTTTCTTTCTTATAATAGATGGTGTGCTCATATGCCATGTCAAGTGGGATGGGGGGAGTGTTTAATCTTCCCCTATGGGAGAGGGGAACAAAACTACTTGTTCTCCCCCCTTTCTACAACCGGATCCGGCTGTAGAATTGGGAAGAGAACCCTCCATTATTTTCTTGCAACTTCCGACGGCAATGAATGCTGCCAGAAGTTGCAGAGTCTCCGGCGGCAATGGTTGCCGTCGAAGGGGGAGTGATCGTTTTTTAGCGGGGAGGGGTGGGGTCTTGGTTTCTTCTTCATCTTCATTTTTTTTTAAATGGATGGTGTGCCCATGTGGCATGCCAAGTGGGATGGAGGGAGTTTTTAATCTTCTTCCAAGGGGAGGAGAACAAAACTAATACTTTCCTTTCCATACCCAACCACATACCGATATTTTTAAAGTGTGGAATAGAAGGGATGGAAAGCGAAAATATATTTCTATTTACTTTTAGAAATATCGAGGTGAACAGAAAATCTTTATCTTTATGTGTGTGGCACATGTAATGCATATATACGATAATTCCTACTTCAAATGGGAAAGTCACTCAATAACAAAGGCACTAACTTTTTTTTTACCTCTTGGAATTACGAGTATAACTAATCTGCATTACAAATACATATAAAAAATTATTTTTAAATAAAACTCAACGGAAAGAAATAATAGAAACCAATAATGATGTCTATTTATTAATTAAAAAGATGCTTTCTGTGCATTTTCTTCCTTTCTTGCACCTACGATATGTAATTTTGCGTTTACAATCTTCATTCCAAAAAAATAATCACACATTCCTTTTTCGGTCTCAAACTGTAAGTTACTTTTTCTTTTAAAAATGTAATTAAAATATTAATTTCTTATGTACAACATTGTCACACCCCCGTTATTCCGTCATTATTATTAAGTTATTTCTCTGTTTCAATGGCGGAAGCTTTTGTATGATTTCAAAATAATTAAGATGCTAACAAGGGACGACACGTGCCAATTAAAATAAATCCTCTAATTGTCACAAGATCATTCTGATGTTTCTTTTGTTTTATCCTTTTTACCTAAAGTTATGCTATCAAATAAATAATTTTTTTAAGGTGGCTTATTTTATTTCTTTTACTTTCGTATGAATTTGCTTATACACCTAGGCTAATTTGGCTTCTTGACACATAGATTGTTTCCCGTGTCAATCTAAATAGAAGAGCAAGCATAAATGATCATATAAAAAACCAATTTATTGATCAACTAGTCGAACGAAGAATTGGGAAGCCTTTACATGGAAAACTAGGTTTCCAGTTCATGCAAAAGTAGTTCTTATATTATTACATGTTGTGTCTTCTCCTTATTTATATATAAGTCTCCCTACATATGCTTATTCTTCTACTATCACTCTTTCTAAAAGACTACTATATATTAAGTGAAAAACATAAGTTTATCTTTCCAAACTTTATTGTAGTATAGATGAGCAAGGGTATAAGCACAAAACAGATTAAATTCATAAGTCGGTCCCATAAGTACATTAGGAACAAAGGACGTCTTCATAATAAGCCCACACGTCTGTTTCTACCATATGCAATATCTTACTAGTGTCCGGTGACATTCTCCACTCTTCGTCTTGTCTTTCATAGATTTTTCAATTTATTATCTACAAAAAATAAATAAACATGAAGTGAGTACTATGTACCCTGTGAGTAACTCAGCATTTTGATTTGCCACAAGATTTCAAAAACCATTTTACATCACAAATTCAAGAAATACAACGATGCACAAACATTTTTGAATGCATAATTGGGCCTAAGTACTAGAATTACTTATTACCCGTAACGCGCAAAGATATCATCCAAATGCAAAGTTGGTCATGGCAATACAATGGTAAGTGGATCTACACTTAACTCCGGTTGACCCTTACTGGAGTTCCAAGCAAAGAGCATTATCAAAACCAAACTAATCGTTTCTATATGCGAATCATTGAATAGGTCATATAATGGGAAAAATTCAAAGTAAACCAATTCAAAACGGGTAGAGTAATGCTACTAATTCACATGCAAGAAAACATTCCATTTCGTATCATAATGCGACATAAAAAAAAATGCTTTTCTTTTAAAAACTTGGACAATGCCAAAGAAACCAAAACATTGGTTACTCACCTTTCGCCTTAATTCTTTAAAGATTCTCAGATATTTTGAGTGGAACAATACCTCCAAATTCTTAGTATTCTTCAAGCAAAATAGCCTTGTTAAGTAAGGCTTCTATATACATATATATGTGTGTGTGTGTATATATATATATATATAGAGACTTTGTTTGGGAGGCCAACGGAATGTTTTGGAAGGCTTGGTAGTGTTCTAAGGCTATCTTCCTTTATAGACGAATTTCTCATTTCTATTCTAAAAATTTTTGGATTCCACCAAAAATTTACTCATCAATGGCTTATAGTTGAGCATTATTCAAAAGGTAAGTCAATTATTATCACAAAATGCCATTACGGAATTCTCAAAATTTCACGGAGCGTTACAATCTACCCCCTTAAAAGAATTTCGTCCTCGAAATTCAAAATTACCTGCAAATAATTCGGGGTATTTTTTCTTTATTTCATCCTCAAATTACCATGTTTCTTCTTCCAAGACTTCATTCTTCTATAGTACACGAACAAAAGGTACTTGTTGCGTAGCTTTTTCGTTTCTCGCATTAAGATCTTCCCAGGCCGCTCTTCCAAAGTCAAGTTAGGTTGTATATCAGAAGGAGTCTCTAGGAGTACATGAGAAAGATCCGGTACATACTTTCTTAGGGTCAAGATATGGAATACAGGATGGATTTGACTCATCGTTTCTGGCAACTTCAATTCATACGCTACTTCTCCAATTCTCTTTGTTATTTCAAACGGCCCAATGTAACAAGGAGTCAGTTTGCCTCATTTCCCAAAGTGTAGGAGTTGTTTTATTTGAGATATTTTGACAAACACTCTATCCCCAACCTCGAATTATAATGGTCGTCATCTTTGATCAGCGTAACTTTTCTGACGGTCTTGTGCGGCCTTTAATTTTTCCTTGATTTTCTCCACTAGTTTATCACTTCTTCCATCATCTCTAAATTGATAATTTTCCTTTCTCCCACGTCATTCCAACACAAAGGCAATTTGCACTTCTTTCCATATAATGCCTCGTACGATGCCATCTAGATTGAGGAATGATAATTGTTATTGTATGAAAATTCAGCCAAAGGTAAATAATGTTCCCATTTTTGTGGGAACTCTGGGGCACACCCTTGTAGCATGTCTTCAAGGGTTTGGATGGTACGTTTGGACTGCTCATCTGTTTGGGAATTAAAGGCAGTACTAAAGGTTAATTGCGTTCCCAAAGTTTGGTGAACTTCTTTCCAAAATCGTGATAAGAATTACAGGTCTCGACTAGAGGTGATAGAAACTGAAACATCATGCAATCTAGTGATTTTCAGAATGTATAACTCGGTAAGTTGCTCCATTTTAGAGGTTATCTTAGGAGGAATGAAATGTTCCGACTTTGTTAGGCGATCTACGATTGCCTATATAGCATCGTATCCTTTAAGGACCCTTGGTAGTCCATTGACAAAGTCTATTGTGATTTTCTCCCATTAATTTCCACTCGGGAATCTCCAATGGTTGTAATGTTCTAGCGGGTTATTGGTGTTTTGCTTTTATTTGATGACAAGTGAGGCATTTAGCTACAAATTCCGGAATATGCCGCTCTTCCGATCTCACCAATATAACTTCTTTATGTCACAATACATTTTTGTAGAACTATGATGTAGAGTATATGGTATGTTATGTACTTCTTCCATAACACATTTCCGTAGGTTTCCTGTTTCTGGTACATATACTCTATCATTGTACCTTAGAAGTCATTGGCTTAACACATTATAAGGAGATTCTTTTCAAATTTCCAAGTTGTCCAACATCTTTTTAGCAAATGCATCTGTCTTTTGTCCAACATCTTTCCAAGTTTATGGGCTTGGAATGCTAAGATTATTGTTCGGGTGATTTTTAGGGGCTTAGAGAACGATATGGGGTTCTTTTCTGGGAATTTCAATGTTCGAGCTCAGCGATCAATGGTCATCCCATGCTTAGATAGTCAATCTATTCCCAAAATAACATCAAAATCTACTAGATCAAAGAGGATTAAATTGGCTGGATATATATTATCTCCTATTTGAATTTTTGCATTAGACGTAAAATCCTTTGCCACATAAGTTTCCTCTGGGAGGTAGTTTAACATTCATTTCTAACGACATTGGACGTGTGCTCTTCCGATCTATTTCGAGCAACGTTATAATAAATAAATGAATATGTAGCGCCGGAGTCAAATAAAGTATATACAGGTCTACCATGAATGTAGGTCATACCTATGATAACATCATTACTAGTGGTGGCATCCAGCTGGACCATGGTAAAAACTTTCCCTATGGAATTGTTGGACTTCGGATTAGTTGGGCAATCTTTAACCTAGGAATGACAATTTTACACTCGAAACCCTATACCCATGGGTACCCGCCCCGAAATACCTGCCCCGTTAAGTATTAGGACGGGTATGGGGTAAAATTCTTCTCCCCGAACTCTTTTCGGGTCGGGGACAGGTATTCGCTGCTCTGATCTGACCCTTTCCGACACCCGATAGCATTTTTTCTTTAATTATAAAAAAAATATTTGAGGAAAAGAGCCCTTGAGGATTTGAATCCTTATACCCAAAGTTAAATCAAAATGCCTCGACCACTCTACTCAATGTTTTTCATATTAAATCTTTAGCTAACTTTAATACATAATTCAAAATTTGAGTTTTTTTAAAATAACTTTAAATTTGAGGTGTCATGTGTAGTTGAACATTTGATGGTTTGGCTTTTGACGATGACATTGATAATTTGGGCTTGATGTATGATATTTTGGATAGACCCGTCCCGAACTTTCTCCCCCCGTACTCGATTCAATCGGGAATGGTGTGGGGGTTTCCTGAACGGGACGGGAGCAGGAGAAGGTATTCCCGTCTTGAACCCGCCCCATTGCCATTCCTACGTTAACCATACGCCCCTCCTTGCTGTACCCATAGCATAGCCCCAATTCTTTTCGGTATGGACCGGGATGTACTTGTTGCAAGTCGGGCATCTTGGTAGATTGGTTCTTGAAGGCTCTCCTTGAGTTTTTGATTTCTTAGCATTGGTTTGGTCTTCTGTATTCCCATAGGGCCTTTTATTTCTTTATTTTCATTTAGGTAATTTGCAGCTAACATCTTCAATCTTTCGACAAAGTTGAGTTTATGTCCCCAACCTTTGATTTTAGTCTTGGGGGTCCCTAACCTTTTTAAAGTGTTACACTTATAGTCCCTGTGACAGAAACCGTCAATTCCACCGTTAAAATTAGGGGTATTTTGGTAAAATATAAAAAAATATATTTTAATATTAAAAAAAAGAAAAAGTTTGGAGGGCATATTGGCTGCCGGAAATGGCAGCCCTTTGGTTGCCAAAGAGCTGCCGGAAATGGCAGCAAAAGTACTGCCATTTCTGCTAGCACAGGGGGAGTCTCCCCCTTTTTGGTTGCCACAAAAGTTGCCGAAAATGGCAGCAAACGTGCTGCCATTTCCAGCAGCACAGGGGTGGAGACCCCTCTATTTGGCTGCCAAAAGGGGAGGGAGACTCCTCACTGCCAAAAGGCTGCCAATTTACTTTTTCTCAATCGGGGACATGAGCATAGATGAACTTTCTTTCAATTGTTTTGACCCAATTCTCTGCTTCAATTGAGTCCTTAGCTTCTTTCAAAATATCGGGTTTGAGGTGATGGAATCGTTCTGTTGGGTCATTTTTATCATCCTTGCTTTGAGACGATTCCCCATTCGAGTTTTGTTGGAGTAATTGATCAATTTAACGGGCTTTTTGATTTACAAGTTGAGTCAATCTCTTTATAGTATCGTTGGAACTCTC
The DNA here is from genome assembly GCA_963692815.1 of Nyctanthes arbor-tristis. Taxonomy (NCBI): domain Eukaryota; kingdom Viridiplantae; phylum Streptophyta; class Magnoliopsida; order Lamiales; family Oleaceae; genus Nyctanthes; species Nyctanthes arbor-tristis. Next base: position 43,368 of record CAVNYN010198181.1, read on the forward strand.
GTCTTGAGATATGTTTCTATGCCTATTCACGAATTCAAAGTATAGTTTAAAAATCTGGCACTATAGGCTTGTTTAATAATTTAATCCTTATTCAACTTTCTCAATCAAATTTCCTTAATGCCATAAACAATTACTTGAAATTTTCATAAAAATCGTCCATAATCAATATTTATAATTTTCATAAAAATCATTCCTTATTTGTCAAAATTTCCCAAAATTATGCTTCAATGAACAAGGAATGGAAAATTTGAGAATCACGTAATAGTGAAAGATGCAAATCAAAGTATATTTTACATATTGGTGGGTCCCGCTATATGCTCAAAGACCAAAATTCCAAGAATTAATAATGGAATTGGTATAAAATTTTATAGATCAACTCTAAATAAATGGAACATTAAAGACTAGGCTTGAGTTGAGGTAAAATAGTAAAAAAATCTCTTTAATTTAAAATAGGGATTAATTTTGCAAAAGGAATAGAATTTAAGGCTTAAAAGTCATAAAATAAATTTGTTAGGACTGATTTGGATAAAAACAGGAAATTTAAGGTCCTTGGTGTAATTTTCGGAAAAAAGGGGATCTTAGGTGCCATGTGGCCACATGCTTTATCGATGCGGCCGCATAGAAATGAATTCCAAAATCAGAAAGGGAAGTATGGGCGCACTGCTGAAGTAGGGTGCCCGCCCCCTACAAGCACCAAAATTCCACCCTTGGCAGAAGGCATGTTGCGACGGCACCGCTAAGACGGGGCGCCAGCACTGGCTACCACTTTTTTTTTCCTTGAGCTTTTTACCCGTTTTAGCCCTTTTTTCTTACTTTTCTTGTGATCATTTTGATTCCAAGTCATAACCTAATATAGATAGGGGCCATATAACATCTTTGAAGGTCACCTCAATATTTGAAATCAAGTTAAAAACCACAAGTTTCTCTCTTATTTTTCTTGCCCTTTGATAAGCTTTTCATTACTTAGCAACCTATTTTTACTCCTTAAGCATTTTCTTCTACTACCTAGCAAGGTTTATTCCTTATTCAAGTTCACAATCTACACTTTCAAATTAGTATTCCAAAGGAAGGCAAATCCAAAAATACTAAGAAACTTCAATTCTATCTCCCTTAGCTATTACCATGTAACTAATAAATCTTGCTCTAAAGAACTGTACAACAGTACATATACCATTCATAACTCGATAAATGGTTACTTACTTGCAAGCCGACCAGAGAATGCCTTGCACCAAGTAAGAAATGCATATAGCGGCCCTTGGAATGTTGCTCTGATACTACTCTTGTCACGCCCCCCTTATTCCATCATTATTATTGAGTTATTTCTTTATTTCAATGGCAGATCGGAAGAGCGTCGTGGTAGGGAAAGAGTGTAGGCAATGGTG